>CAUYLG010020965.1:0-103234 GCA_963573385.1 Cacajao melanocephalus | reverse complement strand
TTTTCAAGGTTCTTAGTTTCTTTACATTGGGTTAGAACATGTTCTTTTAGCTCACAGAAGTTTCTTATTATCCACTTTCTGAAGCCTAATTCTGTTATTGGAATGCACTCGTTCTCCATCAGGCCTTGTTCCCTTGTTGATGAGGAACTGTGATCCCCTGTAGGAGAGGCATTCTGATTTCGGGTATTTTCAGCCTTTTTATGCTGGTTTCTTTCCATCTTTGTGGATTTATCCACCTGTCGTCTTTGTAATTGCCAACTTTCAAATTGGGTCTCTGAGTGGATGTCCAACTTGTTGATTCCCAGTGCCAGAATCTGAGCAACCCACTGCGCCAGCTAAAACAGCAGCATTGAGATTCATGGTGCTTTTCTGCCCAGGAATCTCCGGTCTGGCTTCCCTCTTCAGTTCTGCCTTCCCAGAGCTCCAAACGTCAACCAAAAGGGGACCCAGTCCCGTTTACTCTGCACCGAGAACTGCCGCGCCAGAGCGCCGGCAAAACTGCCGCAGCTGCCACAAGAGTCACGCTGGTGACCCTTGGGGCTCCTCCGCTGGGAATCTCCTGGTCCATGAGCAACAAAAATTCGTCTGAAAGTGTGGCGTCCACTTGTTCTCTGCCCTTTCACTGTGAGCTACAATCCTGAGCTGCTAGTTATTGGCCATCTTGGATCTCTCTCTCGCCATATTTATTTTCTTTATCACTCATCTGTTGATGGACACTTCAATGAATTCCATATCTTGACTATTATGTTTTTGTTTATTTGGTGTTTTGTTTTGTTTTCAGACAGGATCTTCCTCTGTCACCAGGATAGAGTGCGGTGGCACAATCATAGCTCACCGCAGCCTTTATCTCCCAAGCTAAAGCTATCCTTCCACTGCAGCTTCCTAAGTAGCTGGTGCTACAAGCATGTGCCACCATACCCAGCTAATTTAATTTTTAGTATAAACAAGGTCTTGCTACGTTGCCCAGGCTCATCTCAAACTCCGGAGCTCAAGCAATCTTCCTGCCTCAGCCTCCCAAAGTGCTGGGATTACAGGCACAAGCCACTGTGATTAGTCTTGGCTATTGGAAATAGTGCTGCAATAAACATGGAAATGCGGACACCTCTCTGACATACTGATTTCCTTTCTTTCGGATATACACCCAGCAATGGAATTGCTGGATCATATGGAAGTTCTATTTGTACTTTTTTGAGGAACATCCTCATTGTTTTCTATTGTAACTATACTAATTTACATGTCCACCAACAGTGTATAATAAGTATACCCCTTTCTCTGAATCCTCACTGGCATCCTTTTTTTCCACATGCCCGCTGTGTCAAATGTTTTTTTGATAAAAGGCATTTTAACTGGGGTGAGATGATATCTCACTGTCACAACCAACCTTTTCATAAGCACCTGATTGTCATGAAAAAGTGTCTGCAAGTGGGTACAAATTCCTCTTGTGTCTGTGGCTCCCAAGGTTCCTATACTGTCTTCTCAGCCTTTAGCAAATAACTAAAAATCTCAGGCTGGGTGCAGTGGCTCACACCTGTGATCCCAACACTTTGGGAGGCCGAGGTGGGGAGATCACCTGAGGTCAGGAGTTCAAGACCAGCCTGCCCAACATGGTGAAACCCTGTCTCTACCAAAAATACGAAAATTAGCCGACATGGTGGTGGGTGCCTATAATCCCAGCTACTCAGGAGTCTTAGGCAGGAGAATCGCTTGAACCTAGGAGGCAGAGGTGGCAGTGAGCCACGATTGCATCATTGCACTCCAGCCTAGACAACAAGAGCGAGACTCCATCTAAAAACAACAAACAAACAAAAAACTCAGCTGAATTATTCTTGTCTGTTGTATAGTGGCCCCATCTTCCTCCCAGGCTCTACCACAACTGAGCCAGTACTTGCATCCTATCTCTCCTTGTCCGCGCCTGTTTATTTTTCAGGCTAGTTGATTGCACTATGATTTCATCTCTCTGATAGGCTCAAGAAAGTTATGACTTTTTAGATTATCTAACTTTTTCTTGTTGTTTGGGTAGAAGCAAGGCTATTTTCTGGCTTTCTACATCCTAGGCAGAAGGCAGAACTGTTATTTTTTTACAAAATCTCACTTTTAAAAAATTGTAGTAAAATTCACCATTTTAACCATTTTAAGGTGTGCAATTCAATAGGATTTAGTACATTTAAAATGTTGTGCAAATAGGCCAGGCGTGGTGGCTCACGCCTGTAATCCCAACACTTTGTGAGGCCAAGGTGGGTGGATCACGAGGTCAAGAGATCAAGACCATCCTGGGCAACGTGGTGAAACTCTGTCTCTACTAAAAATACAAAAATTAGCTGGGCGTGGTGGTGCGCATGTGTAGTCCCAGCTACTTGGGAGGCTGAGGCAGGAGAATCGCTTGAACCCGGGACGCAGAGGTTGCAGTGAGCTGAGGTCGTGCCACTGCACTCCAGCCTGGCGACAGAGCGAGACTCCGTCTCAAAACAAACAAACAAACAAAACCTGTACTCATTGAGTGGTTATTTCCTTTTCCTCCCTCACTTCTCACCCTGGCATCTGTCTAATCCACTCTACTTTCTGTCTCTATAGATTTGCCTATTCTGGACATTTTTAATAAATGGACTCATACAATATGTGCCCCTTTTGTGTTTGGCATCTTCCACTTAGCATAATGTTTTCCAGGTTCATCCATGTTGTAGCATGAATCAGTACTTCATTTCTCTTTATAGGTGAATAATATTCCACTGTATACATATACTAGAATTTGTCTATCCATTCCTCAGTTGATGGACATCTGGGGTGTTTCTACCTTTGGAATATTGTGAATATGGCTGCTATAAACATAGATGTACAAGTTTTTTTGAACTTCCGTTTTCAATTCTTTTGGGTCATATGGCAACTCTATGTTTAACTTTTTTTTTGGTCCGAATTTTTTCCCTGTTCTTTATATGTTTAACTTTTTAAAGAAGCGCCAAACCGTCTTCCACAGCTGCTGCACCATTTACATCCCCAGAGCAATGTATGACAGTTCCAAATTCTCCACATTCTCATCGACACTTATTATTCTCCATTTTTTGACACCATTTAGTAGGTGTGAAGTGGTGTCTCACTATGATTTTGATTTTCCTTCCCCTAATGACTAAAGATTTTGAGCATCTTTTCATAGGTTAATTGGCCATTTGTTTATCTTCTTTGGAGAATGTCTATTCAAGTATTTTGCCCATTTTCTCTTGGGTTGTTTGTCCTTTTGCTGTGAGTTGTAAGAGTTCTTTATATATTATGGATCCTAGACTCTTACCACACAATATGATTTGCAAATATTTTCTCCTATCTGTTTACTTTCTCGATAGCATTCTTTTACGCACGAAAGTTTTTTTTTCTTTTTTTTTTGAGACAGTTTTTGCTCTTGTTGCCCAGGCTGGAGTGCAATGGTGCAATCTTGGCTCACCGCAACTTTGCCTCCTGGGTTCAAGCGATTCTCCTGCCTCAGCCTCCCAAGTAGCTGGGATTACAGGCATCCACCACCACGCCCAGCTAATTTTGTATTTTTAGTAGAGACAGGGTTTCTCCATGTTGGTCAGGTTGGTCTTGAACTCTCAACCTCAGGTGATCTGCCCACCTTGGCCCCCCTCAAACTGCTGGGATTACAGGCATGGGCCACCGTGCCAGCCACACAAAAGTTTTTAATGTTGATGAAGTCCAATTTTATCTTTTATCTTTCTATTTATTTTTGAGATGAAGTCTCCCTCTGTCACCCAGGCTGGAGTGCAGTGGCGCAATCTCGGCTCACTGCAACCTCTACCTCCTGGGTTCAAGCTATTCTTGCGCCTCAGCCACCCTGAGTAGCTGGGATTACAAGCACCCACCACCACACCCAGCTAATTTTTGTAGTTTTAGTAGAGATGGGGTTTCGCCATGTTGGCCAGGCTGGTTTCAAAATCCTGATCTCAGGTGATCCACCCGCCGCCTCCACCTCCCAAAGTGCTGGGATTACAGGCATGAGCCACTGCGCTGGCCTATTTATTTTTTTGAGATGGAGTTTCGTTCTGTCACCCAGGCTGCAGCAGCTCACCACACTTTCCACCTCCTGGGTTCAAGCGATTCTCCTGCCTCAGCCTCCCGAGTAGCTGGGATTACGGGAACCAGCTACCACGCCCGGCTAATTTTTGTATTTTTTAGTAGAGATGGGGTTTCACCATGTTGGCCAGGCTGGTCTCAAACTCCCAACCTCAGGTGATCCACCCACCTTGGCTTCCCAAACTGCTGGGATTACAGGCATAAGCCACCAAGCCCAGCCCAATTTTATGTTTTTCTTTTGTTGCTCATGCTTTTTATGTACTATCTACAAATCCACTGCCAAGTCCAGGGTCATGATTATTTTCCTCTATGTTTTCTTCTATGAACTTTATAGCTTTAAGCTCTTATATTTAAGTCATTGAACTAGTCTGAGTTAACTTTTGTATACGTTGTGAAGTAAGGGGTTCCATTTCATGGTGTGGGTCAAGATGGTCAGGGGGAGACCTATGTTAATTCTAGCTAAATAATTATAAGCTTGCTTGGGTCAGAGTACACTGAAGTTTATACACTGAACTAAACTATATTATTGGTGCAGTTAATTAGAAATCAAGCAGCAACAGGAGGCCTAAGGTAATGGCCATCTGGGAGCGTAGTAACACCAGGGAACACTGAGGGGTGGTTGCAGAGCAGGGAATACTGCTGTGGTCCCATGAATGCCTTCTCAACATGGAGACTGCATGAAAGTCTCCTAAAGAGGGCTTGTGCAAAGATCTCTGAGAAGGGAGGTGACCTCTGCTCACAAGATCTGGGAGGGTCTTTGCAGATGGGAGCTGGCAAGGAGGAGAAAAGCCTTGCAGGGCAGAGATCACCGAACGCCTCAGGCTCTGCCTAGGTTCTCGGAATATGGAGTGATTTTAATTGTTCTATGTCCTCAATGCTTGGAGATAAAAGACGGGTGACTCCTCCTCTGCTATACTTCTGATGCAGCAGCACCCTAATAACAATCTGTGATAAATTTAGAGTACTAGGCCAGGCGCAGTGGCTTAAGCCTGCAATCCTAGCATTTTGGGAGGCCGAGGTGGGTGGATCACCTGAGGTCAGGAGTTGAAGACCAGCCTGGCCATCATGGTGAAACCCCATCTTAAAAAAAAAAAAAGAAAGAAAAAGTAAAAAAAATAAATTAATTAAAATAAATAAATTAAAAAAAACTCAGAGTACTAGTTTAGCATGTCTTAGAAAGATCTCAAGTACAAGTGCTCCCCAGCTCCATGTTACCTACCCCTTTACCCTCCCTTTCCATGCCCATAAGATCAATGAGATTATGCACATAATAAAAGTGTTTGGAGCCCAGAGCTCGGGGCCAATGTGGTTCCCACTCTTGCGTTGGTCCCCTGGACCCAGGCTGTAAATTCTACTCTTGTGTCTCTGTCTTTATTTCCTTTCTTCAATCCCTCATCACCGCCAGGACTAAGGGCACCCACATACGGTGTCGGGGCTGGTACCCAACACATGGAAATATCCAGTTGTTCCGGCACCACTGGTTGAAAAGAACATTCTCTGGTTATATGAGTTTTTATCTGAACTCTCAATTTGATTTCACTAATCTACTGTTTTACTTTAAATCTGAAATAATTATTGTTTTCCTTTAAGAGTAAACGGCAAGAAAGTAAGTGGATTCACAAAGTACATTACTCTTTCAGGAAATTTAATTATGTTGAAAAGGAAAGAGAAAGGGCACAGCCAGAGGGGAATGCCTTGCATCTCTCAAATGCTCCACAGTATGTTAGATGAGTTCTATATGATATTTAATTCAATGCTCAAATTCTTCAAGATTATTTTGGTTCCATAAAAAAGGAAACTAAAATTCAGTGACATTAATGAACACTCTTGCCCATGTTCACACACTGCGCTGAATGGCAGAGCCAAAATTGTACCCTAGATCTGTTTGATTGTATATTCTGTATTTTCCCCACTCTATTGTTTTGTGTCCAGTTTTGGACATGACTTTACAGTGCCTTAGGACCTACAGGGAGAGATATCTAGTTTACATTTAAAAATATAGTACTAGGCTGGGTGCAGTGGCTCATGCCTGTAATCATAGCACTTTGGGAGGTGAGGGTGGGTGCTCAGGAATTCGAGACCAGCCTGGGCAACACAGCGAAACCCTGTCTCTACTAAAAACAAAAAATTAGCCGGGCATGGTGGCATGGACCTATAATACCAGCTACTTGGGAAGCTGAGACAGGAGAATCACTTGAACCCACGAGGTGGAGGTTGCAGTGAGTCGAGATTGGGCCACTGAACTCCAGTCTGGGCAACAGAGTGAGACTCTGTCTCAAAAACAAACGAACAAAAAAATATATATGTATATAGTACTGAAGCTCAGAAAAGAACTGAGATTTGAGATAAAACGTAAAAATGATCGGCACACAAGAGTAGTTAAAGCGACAGGAGTGAAAGAGATTACCTGAAGCCAAAGACAATATGAAAAGGCCTTGGTTTAGGCTTCACTTGGATGGAATCCCAGGACACATCAACACTCAATAATTACAGCAGAATAAAAGGAGATTCACAAAGGACTAGAAGGAAAACTCAGGTATTTACTTTACTACCCTGCAAGTCCAATGAGGGCAAGTGCCAAGTCTAACTTGTCCATCTCTGTATCTCCAGCGTCTAACACTGATAGTAAATAATGGATGCTCAGTAAATGTTAAATGAATATCTGACTGACACTGAAACTGAAGGAGAAGAAAGTTTCCAGGAGACTTTTAGAGAATAGTAAATGCTTTTGAAAAGACAATGAAAGATAAGGTTTAAAAAGTAACCACTTGATTAGGCAACAAGAAAGTCAACAGTGACCCAACAAGAAGAACACTAAGCAGAGTAGCAGATAAAAGACTGTAGTGGCTTGAGTAGTGCACAGCAAGTGAGGAAGAAAAGAGAGCAAGTATAGACTATTCTTTTAAGAATTAAGATGTAGAGGAATAAGAGAAATAAGTCAGTAGCTAGAGAGCTGGCAGAGTTACATGAGTGTTTGTATTTTCAAATAAGACATTTCAGCTTGTTTGTGAATACAGATATCACTGGAAGCATTTGAATAACAACCTAGTTTTCAAGCAGCTGTAGATTTATTTGTAGTATTTTAAATAAATACTATATATGTACAAAGTAATTTTCTGGGGGGGGGATTTATTATACTTAAGAAAAGAATTTTTTTTTTTTTTGAGACAGAGTCTCGCTCTCTCGCCAGGCTGGAGTGCAGTGGCGTGATTTTGGCCCACTGCAACCTCCGCCTCCTAGGTTAAAGCAATCTCCTGCCTCAGCCTCCTGAGTAGCTGGGACTTCAGGCATGCGCCACCACACCCAGCTAATTTTTATATTTTAGTAGAGATGGGGTTTCACCGTGTTGGCCAGGATGGTCTTGATCTCTTGACCTTGTGATCCACCCACCTCAGCCTCCCAAAGTGCTGGGATTACAGGCATAAGCCACCGCGCTCAGCCAAAAAAGAAATTTCTAAATATTTACACCTATTTACATTGGCAGTTTACCCTAATCTGAAGAAATTAATGAATAAAATAATAATAAAATAATATCTCCAAACGATATAGACTACTTTGAAACATTGCTAGAAAACTAAAACTAATTCTGGTAATAAAATAATTTGTTGCCAACATGGCAAAACCCTATCTCTACTAAAAACACAAAAATTAGCCAGTCATGGTGGTACATGTCTATAATCCCAGCTACTGGGGAGGCTGAGCAGGAGAATCACTTGAACCCAGGAAGCGGAGATGGCAGTGAGCAGAGATCATGATAATGCCCTCCAGCCTGGGTGACAAGAGCAAAACTCCATCCCCCCACCAAAATAGATAAATAAATAAATAAATAAATAAATAAATAAATTTGTTTCATTCTCAGCATAGATACGTCATCCAAAAGTTTAAGATAGCTAGGATCAGAGGTTTGAAATGCTATTTTGTTTACTCTACAAAAAAAGTTTACATTTCATATATTTGCACGTATTTTCAGTATTTTACTTTAGGTTTCTCAATGTGGTTTTAAAAATTGTATATTTAACATAAAAAATTGTTTCTAGTCAGCTTTTTACTATTTGGTTTTTATAAATTATTTAGATACCTTTCAATTAGGCCTGATTAAAAGATAAGAAAGTGTGAACTAAGCCAAAAGGCAAAATACAAACTAAAATAGAAATTACCAGGCAGGGTAGCTCCCCAACAAGTTTGAACAAATGGGAAAAAATGTAAGTGGGCATGGAGCAGGTTAAAATGTACTTTCTAGCCATGGCCACTAGATGGTGCAAACATTTTGCGGAACTTAAACTAAATGCCCTAAGCACTCAAAGTTTTAAAGAATATCTCTCCAAAGAAACCAAACTCCTTGCTTCAAGGAAGAAGTGGAAATTTTTTTCTGCTGTTTATTTGGGAATGTAGGAAGATTTATATATGTATGTGTTTTTGTTGTTTTATATTTTGCTTTTTCAGCATAAATGTTTTGAGCCTGTACGTTCTTCAAAGATATTTTAGCCTCTCTGAGTCAACAACATCCTGCCTGCAGGTGGCTGAATGGTACTGGGGGTGGTGATGGCATATGTCTTCACAGTCCTAGAACTAACTCAATCCCTGTATTGCTACAGAAACAAAATAGTATAAAAGTGAGGTACTACAAGAAAAATTACATCTCCAAAATACTGATAGTGTGAAAAATACTAAATTTCTGGTCTAATACGCTAGGAGTCTCTAATGACCAAAAACGAGTACTTACTTGAATTAGGAGGCCAGGACTCCCGGTATTCACCACCTACTTGAGTTCTGGGTGACTTGACCCGAACCTGGGGAGCCACACAAAAATCATAAGAGTTAGGATCAATGGGAGAGCTTAACCAAGAAATTTAAATCATAAAATTGTGCTTAAAATACTACATACTTTTCTACCACTTCTTCTACAACATATAAAATCAAATATATTTATCCTAACGATAATAATATATATGAAAGGCTTTCTGGTTTCCAATGCGTTTTCCATATATTTTCTCATCCAATGCCAAGCTCATCGGGGGTGGGTGGGAGGGGAAGAAGCAGTAAAGAGAGACCCTGTGAGGTCAAGAGCCACAATCCTTACACAGCTATACAGTTGCTGGGAGCAAGAGTGACCATGAATTCCTTCTCTGGATTGTCAAACCATGATGAATAGTCAGTTTCACTGAGAGAAAAACCAATAGAGAAAAACAACTGTAATCTTTAATAGGGTCTTATAGCTCTTCACACTGCCTTCATCTCAATTAAAATTCATAAAACCCAGCTTTCTCAGGAGCTTGCCTAAGAGAGACACCACAGCAAGAGGGTTACCTTTCTTTCTTGTTTCTTCTGTGTCTCCATAACGTGCAGGCGCTCCATAAGGCTGGAGATGCCCTGCTCCAAGCTGTCAATGGTGTGGTGCTGAGGATCGTGGCCACTGAAGCTGTTGCGCAGGCTGCGGAGAGCATCTCGAACAAGCTGCAGGTCGCTGGTCTGTGGGCAAAAATAAGGTGCTGCTAGCATGGCACAGTGCCACGTCCCAACCACTGGGCTTAAAAGGATATAGAAGTCAGGTTTCCAGAAGAGATTTTTTACCCCCACAGAAGCAGGCCTATGGTTTGCCCACTAATTCTTAATTTTGGATAGCAAGTGCCTCACATCTTTACATACTCCACAGATCCAAGAATTAGGGAAGTGGACTATAAAAGGCCTCATCCACTGGCCATGGCTTTGGCACTCTTCTGGTTTCAGTGAGAAGTGGCAGATCTCTATCAAAAATCCAGGTACCTACCCCTCTGTTGCTGATTGAAGCAGCTCCTTTTCCTGCCGTTGGAAGGAGAAAACCATTGCTTTGAGAGCTGTGACTATTGTAGTTGGTTGCCTATAGCAGCATGAAGAAATGTTGCTTGTTAAAGGGAGAATGGTAAACCAGATGTGCTGTCTTATTTTTCTTCCTTACATTTATCACTTCCTGACAAAGTATATAATTGTTTATTTGCTTAATGGCTCTCTTTATTAAAATGTATCTTTCATAAGTATAGTTTTTCCCCACTTTTGGTCACTGCTGTATGCCCAGCACTTGACACTTAGTACGCATTGTTGAATGTGAATGAAGGAAATGCTAACCTCCACCCGGAGACCCCCCAACCTAGCCTCTGCCATGGCACTGGAGAGCCTCAGAATGCTGCTCCAGCACTGCCTGGCTTTGTTTCATATATATATGAAATATATATATATATATATATAAAATATATATATATATATATATATACATGTTTTGTTTTGTTTTTTGAGGCAGATTCTCACTCTGTCAACAAGGCTGGAGTGTCGTGGCACAATCTCAGCTCACAGCAGCCGCCCACCTCCCAGGTTCAAGTGATTCTCCTGCCTCAGCCTCCAGAGTAGCTGGGACTACAGGCACGTACCACCATACCTAGCTAATTTTTGTATTTTTAGTAGAGATGCGGTTTCACCATGTTGGCTAGGCTGGTCTCAAACTCCTGACCTCAAGTTATCTGCCTGCCTTGGCCTCCCAAAGTGTTGGGATTACAGATGTGAGCCACTGTGCCTGGCCATGGTGAATATTTCTTGAGCCTGACTCTGTGCCAAGTGGATCCAACAGGACTGTGTTTATTTATGTGGATTATCTCATATATTCTTCATAATGACAGACTGAATCACTATTATTTCCATTTTCCAAATAAGCCCTATTTCTTTTTTTTAAGAGACGGGGTCTTGCTATGTTGCCCAGGCTGGAGTGCAGTGGCTAGTCACAGGCGCGATCCCACTACTGATCAGCATGGGAGTTCTGATCTGCTCCATTTCTGACCTGGGCCGCTTCACCACTCCTTAGGCAACCTTGTGGTCCCCCGCTCCTGGGAGGTCACCATATTGATGCCGAACTTAGTGCGGACACCCAACTGGCATAGCGCACTACAGCCCAGAACTCCTGGACTCAAGCGATCCTCCAGCCTCAGCCTCCTGAGTAGCTGGGACTAGAGGAACACGTCATCACACCTGGAAAGCCCTATTTCTTTTTCTGAGATGGAGTTATACTGTCTCCCAGGCTGGAGTGCAGTCGGCTTACTGCAACCTCCCACTCCCAGGTTCAAGCGATTCTCCTACCTCAGCCTCCAGAGTAGCTGGGGTTACAGGCACGCACCACCATGCTCAGCTAATTTTTTGAATTTTTAGTAGAGATGGGGTTTCGTCATGTTGGCCAGGGTGGTCTTGAACTACTGACCTCAGGTGATCTGCCCACCTCGGCCCCCCAAAGTGTTAGGATTACAGGCGTGAGCCACCATACCGGCCTACATAAGCCCTATTTCTAAGGTTCAGAAGATAAACAAGTGAAGGCCACACAACGTAGGAGTGGTAACGGTGGAATGTGAAACCAGATTTTCTTATTCTGGAACCTGCCCTCTTAAATAGCTCATCATAGAGCCTCCTAACAAGCCTGTGGCCTTGGTTCAGCTCTGAGTCAGAAACACAACCTCCCCATTTGTGTTCTCCCCAGGGAGAACCCAGGGTCTAGGTTACCTCATCGGCCTCTCTTTTCATACAGTGAGCCAAGAGGACATCTTTGTGTTCCAGCTCTCGCTCTAGATCCACCTGCAAAACAGACACTAAATTAGAAAAGGATTTCTTTGGGCCAAAGGGGCAGGAAAATCAGTGGCTGAATATGTTCTGACCTGGTGGTAACTGGCATCAGAGAGTTTCCGGAGTGCTTCTTCTAACTTGGCCTGGTGCTGCTGAAGGAGGCGATCCTTCTGCCCTAGCTCTTTCTGCAATAAAGATAGAGCTTTCAGATGATTGGCAAAACGAGGAACACTGAAAAGTCCACCCTCTGCAAAATAATTTCCACTCAAGTAAAGTAGAGCCTCAGGGAAAAAAAGTCCTTTCCTTAAAATATACCAGGAAGATTTTACACACCATAATAGTCTTACATAGTGCAAAGGATTCTTCGATAGTAATGAGGAAGGGAACTACCATTTGTAGGAGGACCATTCTGAGCCATTCATACTAGTCAGAGATAAAGGTAAGACTGGAACTGAAGTTTCCAGACCCCTAATTCTGTGCTCCCTCTCCTAGCTGTGCCATTTATTCTTTAGGGCTAGTGTATCAGGGGCACAGAAAAATACTTCCTTCTAAAAAGCAAGGATGAAAAAAATAATAAAAAATAAAAAGCAAGGATGAGACTAGAATACTTAAGTGCTTTTTGAGCAACAATAACGGGCTGTTCATGAAAGGTCAGTGGAAGTCATTTCCAACCTGATATTCATTCTTACTTTATATTCTCCCAAGAGCCGGTTCCTCTCCTCGAGCTTCCTCTGCAGATCCACCTGCAAGGATAAGAAAGAATTCACAGCATGGAGGTATTGTCTCCTAACCCTCAAGGAAACCAGCTACTTAGTAACCATAGTTAATGTTGGCAGTTACAATATGTAGCACAGACGGGGCATGATGGTAAAAATACACAGCTGCTCTCCATGTTTGTAGTGAAATAATTAGACTGTAGAACCACAATTTTGCCTCTGTATCTCAGTGTCCTCAAAGTTGAAGAGGAGATCAAGGACCTTCCTACCCAGTATGATGTGTGCCTTCACCTAGGAATAGAGATGAGTCTAGCAGGGAATAAAAATAATTGTAGACACTTAGGGTAGACCTCCCAGAAGCAAGATAAAAGATTAGGATGGCCTATCTAATAGCACTTCAAGCAGTAGCCTGTTCTGCTAATGGGGCTCACTGAGGTCAACGCTCATTCATTTAACTCACATTCTGGTTGTGCAGCTCATCTTTGTCCATATTTGCCCTCAGTAGCTCTTGTTTGAGCTGAAGAACAGATGTGTCCTGCTGAGTCAATCTCTGCTGCAAGGCATCCTAAGGGAAAAAGCATACTAATTATTGTTGTCTCAATTCATCAATCAGCCAGTTATTGCTAAAAATTACTAAACCCTTTAATGTGTTTCCAGCATTCATTATGGCAGACTGGAAGACAAATGGAGTAAAAGGGTCTTGCCACAAGTTGCTGAGCAGCGGTTTTTCTGTCCCCTTCTAGGAAATTAGCATCCAGAGCAAAATCCTAACCACTGTTCTATGAAACTTACTGAAACCTGATTTTTTTCTCTTTTTTTTTTTTTTTTTTTTTTTAAATTCAGTCTCCGTAGAGACTGTCAAAAATTGCCAATGCCAACTATATTTCAAGTTGTCACGGTGGGGTATCAGGAAAAGTTTTCAATTAGCAATAATTGTGCCTTGGATAAACCTCATTGGCTACAATACTGCCACTGCAAAAAGCTTTTTTTTCCTCTTCTTAATAGCATTAGGCTTTCTTTCCCTCAGCTTGAACCCTCTTGGTTCCTATCGGGCCTAACAAAAGATGAGCTGGATATCCTTACTTATAACGACAGTCATGACAAATTCCATCGACCATGGTAGCTTCAAATGGAACTAATGGACTAAGGCTGCATTCTAATACATTTGTCCTGACTTTTCTCTCTTTACAGATTGCAAAGAAATGGTACAGACTCGCCGGGCACGGTGGCTCACGCCTGTAATCCTAGCACTTTGGGAGGCTGAGGTGGGTGGATCACCTGAGGTCAGGAGTTCAAGACCAGCCTGTCCATCATGGTGAAACCCCATCTTTAAAAAAAAAAAAAAAAAAAGAAATGGTACGGACTCTGAAGAATGTGGGAGCCCATTCTTAATTATGCTCTCTCCCATGACAGTACATGGTAAAGGTACTAAGATACCCTTGGCATCAGTAGTTTAAAGGAATATTTCCCAAAGTGTGCTCCATAGGACATTATTGTGCCCCACGGCATTACATGGGAGAAAAGATACTTCTGTGGTTAATAATTCTAAGTCATTTTTAGGCCAACTTCTTTTTGACAGACCTTTTCAGATCCTTTAATATGTTATTATTCACAGTGAGTCTTCAAGACTGCAGAGCATTTCTCAAACTTATCTGACCATGGAACACATTTGTTTTTAGAAGTGTTTCCAAAGTATGAAGCCTACAGAATATACTTTGGAAAATGTTGCTGAGTGATAACTCTAGTCTAGCCCATGAATGGATACACAAGGAAGAGGGGAAAAGCAGCAACTTAAAAACATCCTCTTCTACTTCTAGGTACTATTCCACAAATATACTCCCATTTGGGTGAAATAACATAGAGTCAAGGCTGTTAGATCATTGTTTATATTAGCAAAACATTGGAAATTATCATATATAATAAATCATTCAGCATATGTGTATGTATACAGTGAAATACTATGCGGCCATAAAAAAGACCTAGGAAAGTCTTTATGTACTACTGACATAGAATGAGCTCAAAGATACACTACTGAGTGAAAGAAAAGCAAGGTATCAAGTTTTATTTATCGTATACTACCATTTGAGTAAAACCATGGGGGAAAATGATATACACACAGATGTGCTCATAACTGTTAAGATGCCTCTAGGAGGCTGGGTGTGGTGGCTCACATCTGTAATCCCAGCACTTTGGGAGGCTGAGGTGGGTGGATCACCTGAGGTCAGGAGTTCAAGACCAGCCTGGCTAACATGGTGAAACCCCGTTTCTACTCAAAATACAAAAATTAGCCAGGTATAATGGTGGGCGCCTATAATCCCAGCTACTCAGGCGGCTGAGGCAGAAGAATCACTTGAGCCTGGGAGGTGGAGGTTCCAGTGAGTCAAGATCACGCCACTGCACTCCAGCCTGGGAGACAGAGTGAGACTCCGTCTCCAAAAAAAAAAGATGCCTTTAGGAAAGAGAACTAGGTAACTGAGGGGACAGGGCTGGCAGGCAAACTCTTCATGCATGGTTTATTTTTTTATACCTTTAAATGATTTGAATGTTAGTTAACTATTCAAAAACAAGTGTAAATTATAATTTTTTTATTTTTTTATTTTTTTTATTGATCATGTCAAAGGAAATTTCAGTGTTCAGTAAATTATAATTTTTTAAAAGACATTCTTTCACATTGAAGAGGATTCTTTTACATATAGAGACAATCAAGGTAGCACAGATGGAAATGGCAGCACCATGAGTCATAACTACTAGAAATAAGCCTCAGCAAAACAAAGGTATATTCCTCGACATATCTCACTTCCCTCCCACAAAGCTTTCTTTACCAATAGCACAGAGCTATTAAAGGTCCACAGAAAATTCCAGCTCTCACCACTCAACAATAGACTACTTTATGTTGCAGAGACTTTATTTAAAGAATTAAATGTCTTCCTTTTTTACCTTTATCCCTTGTAAGTTTCTGGCTTCTTGTTTACATTTCAGCAGCTCCTTCTGCAAACCAAATATAGTTAGATCAGATGGTGACATCTGGGTTGCTTCAGAATGCATTACCTCATACTGTCAGCAAGAGGACAAAACTCAGTTGATCATTCCATGAAAAATTAACCCTCTACTAAGGCAGAACAGTTCTGGCCCAGTGAGCAGTACAACAGCTGATCCACAGAAACAAGAAGGGAACCATTCTGTTCTTCTCTGTTGGCACCCAGGCTTAACTGCTCAGGTAGAGAAGAGTTGCCAAGAAAGATGATGCCCCATAATTCCCATAGGCTCTCATTTCTATATTTAGTAATCTTTACCAACAGGAAAACCTAATTATAATAATCTAAATCCCTCTCACTGAATATATGATTAAATATGCCTACCCCCAATGTCATTAAATAATTATGTCTATTCTTAATGTTCAGCAAAGGGTTGGAGTGTTTCTGATTCTTCAAGAGTGAGGCAAACAAAAACACATTTAGCCTAACAATGAAATACTGAGTAATTAACATTCCCTTGCAAAAGATAAAATATATGTATACGATTGCCACTAGGAAATCGATTTTAGAAGGGGAACAACCATAACCCAGACCCGAATCTCATCTCTTCCTATTGTATCACATCAAGAGTTTGCAATTAACGTATCTAAAATGTGGATTTGTAACTTGGACTCCACAGATGGGCTCAAAAAAGTTGCTCTGTTAGGCTGGGCCCAGTGGTTCATGCCTATAATCCCAGCACTTTGGGAGGCCAAGATGCGAGAATCACTTGAGTCCAGGAGTTCAAGACCAGCCTAGGCAACAAGGCTTGAACAATCTATACAAAAAATACAAAAATTAGCTAGGCATAGTGGTGCATTCCTGAAGCCCCAACTACTTGGAAGGCTGAGGTGTGAGGATCACTTGAGGTTGGGAGGTCAAAGCTGCAGTTAGCCATGATTGTGCCATTGTGTACTCAGTCTGGTTGACAGAGTGAGACTCTGTCTCAAAAAACAAACAAACAAAACAAAACAAATAAATAAAAGTTGCTCTATTAAAAATTCATGTCGACCAGGCGTGGTGGCTCATGCCTGTAATCCCAGCACTTTGGCAGGCCAAGGTGGGTGGGTCACTACTTCAGGAGTTTCAGACAAGCCTGGCCAACATAGTGAAACCCCATCTCTACTAAAAATACAAAAATTAGCTGAGTCTGGTGGCGGGCACCTGTTGTCCCAGCTATTTGGGAGGCTGAGGCAGGAGAATCGCTTGAACCTGGGAGGCAGAGGTTGCAGTGAGCTGAGTCTGTGCCATTGCACTCCAGCCTGGGCGACAGAGTGAGACTCTGTCTCAAAAAAATAAATTCATGTCTATGAGTATGAGTGCATATATACAAGCATACTTGCAGGGAGAGGGTTAATGGCCTTAGTCATATACTTATGACCCAAAGAAAAGCTAGGAATTACTGACCTAAAAGAATTCTGACAAGTATTCATAAAAAAAGACTGTACTGGTATTAGATACATTTTTTCTTTAATTAAAGAAAAAAACATGAAATATTTCAAACATATAGAATGGTACAACCAATAATGACACAGAAATTCTATTACCTACCAACAGGATTAAAAAGTTATTACCTTCCTGACATATTGGGGATGTATCTTTCTCTTTCAAGTAAAGACATAATACAGATACAGGAAAGACTCCAATTCTGAAATCCCTTTCACTCTTGAAGCTGTGTAACATTCCCATAATATTTTTAAAGGGTAAAATGTACATGTCTTGACATACCTTTAAATCCTGATTCTCCTCCATACTCTGATCCAGACGACTTTGGATTATAATCTGAATATAAGACAAAAAGAGATGGCTAAGCACCTATGCTGTGAAGTTCAGAGGCCATTCATTTAACAAATATTTATTGAGCACTACTAGATGCCAGCTCTGTACTGTGGATACAAAGAACAGGAAACAGTTTCTGCTCTCTGATGGAAGCATACGCATCAAATTGCAAGTAGACTTATACGGAGAAAGCTTAGAAAAAGTATGGGTGGGCTGGGCATGGTTGCTCACACCTGTAACCCCAGCACTTTGGGAGGCCAAGGCAGGTGGATCACTTGAGGTCAGGTGTTCAAGACCAGCTTGGCCAACATGGTGAAACCCCAGCTCTACTAAAAATACAAAAATTAGCCAGACGTGGTGGTACATGCCTGTAATTCCAGCTACTCAGGAGGCTGAGGCAGGAGAATCACTTGAACCCGGGAGACCGAGGTTGCAGTGAGCCAAGATTGTGCCACTGGGCAACAGGGCAAGACTCTGTCTCAAAAAAAAAAAAAGAATGAGTATTGGGGGGTTTGGTGCAGGGGTGTGGTAAAGGGAAGAAGAAACGGCAAGAGATGAAGTTGGCAAGAAATATTAGGGCCA
Source organism: Cacajao melanocephalus (assembly GCA_963573385.1). NCBI lineage: Eukaryota > Metazoa > Chordata > Mammalia > Primates > Pitheciidae > Cacajao > Cacajao melanocephalus. The sequence goes on along the minus strand of CAUYLG010020965.1, from coordinate 85,509 downwards.
TATCATGAAAGGCCAGTGAGGGCAATGGGGAATCAGTGAAAAGTTTTATGCAGAAGGGTGACAAAATGAACTTTGTCTTTAAGGCAAATTACTCTTGCTGTTTTACAAAAAAGGAATTAGAAGAAGACAGGAGAGGATTCAGGAAACCAGTTATAAGGCTGCTAGAATACTGGAAAGAGGCTTTTTGTTTCTTTGTTTGTCTGAGACAGTCTTACACTGTCACCCATGCTAGAGTGCAGTGGTGCGATCTCGGCTCATTGCAACCTCTGCCTCCCAGGTTAAAGCGATTATCCTGCCTCAGCCTCCCAAGTAGCTGGGACTACATGTATCAGCCACCATGCCCGGCTAATTTTTGTATTTTTAGTAGAGATGGGATTTCACCGTGTTGGCCAGGCTGGTCTTGAACTCCTGACCCCAGGGGATCCACTCATAGAATACTGGATGGAAGCTTGATTTTTAAGTGGCTGTGAGAATGGAGAAAACTGGATGAAGCAATCAGAAATGTAAACTGATAAAACTTGGTGACTGATTGTATATAGAGGGAAGGGTAAGAAAGGATTCAAAGATAATATCCAGATTTCTGTTTGGCACATTTTGGTATCCAAAATAGATATGCAAAAGGACAAGTAGCTTTGGTGGTTGGGCAGAGGATGGAAAAACTTTAATTTAGGACTCACTGAAACTGAGATGCTTATGGGACTTACAAGTGGAGATAATAAGTAGGCAGTTGCATATTGCATACACAAGTCTAGAACTCCTTAGTGAAAGCTGAGCTGGAAATAAATACATGAGAAGTAAGTGGGAAGTGAGTGAAGAAATGGAGGCAGATACTACTGCCCAGGTGAATGTTTAAGACACATGAGGACCTAGACTGGAATGCTGAGGAACACCAACATTAAAGGCACAGGCAGAAAAAGAGAAGCTTCAAAGAGAACTTGAATGTAAACTCCGTAAGGGTAGGATCTTAGGTCTGTTTTGTTACTACCGTATCTCCAGCATGTTAAAATAGTGCCTGGCATATAGTCAGCACTCAATAAATATTTGTTTATCAAATTAATGAAGAAGGAAACAATGGTCAAAAATGTAGGTTGAAAACCAGGAGAACTGAACAAGGAAGACAGCATTTCAAGAAGGCATGAACAGCAGTGTTAAATGCTAAATATAAGTCAAATACATACAAATTTAGTGTCCAGTCACAAAAGATGGAGCTCACCAGTTGTTCCTCAGGATTGACACCTGGTTCACAGAGGGCCAAGGGCCTCTCCTGTTCATCTTCAGGTAAGGATCCGTTGAGGAGTAAGGCCTGAATAACCACAAAGGCAGAAAGAAACCTAACTCTCCATCAGATAACTTAGTCCAGAGTTGAGCTTGGTAAGCTCACCCCAAATTCAAATCACAACTCAGCTTCCTCAAGAAATTTTGTTGGTAATGTTTGCTCCTTGGATACTTCCCATTGCTTACCCTGGGACTAGTTCCTTTTGTCAAGCCCATGCTCTGGCTCTTTCAACTCTCTGGACACCCTACTGCTCTGCTTCAAGGTACCTTGGCCCCAGAAGAAAATCTAAAAACAAACCTTTCTTTCAAAAGAGACACAACACATTTCACACTGGAGCTGCTCAAACTCAATTTTACCAGAGAGGAAAAACGATCTAAAAGAAGTGTAGACTCATCACAGCTTAGAAATGAGTATTATAATGAATTATTTGGAATATATTTGGAGCACTCACTTCGGTTTGTTTGATTTTTGTTTAATAATTCTGCATTTTTATTCCCTAAAGCAACCTGTATAGAACAAGAAGGAAAACATTTGCAGAGTGATGTCCTCATTCATTTCAGCTCCTGATACCAGGCTGTTTTCATTAGAATATAAGTAGGTGGAATGGGGAGGCAGATTTACCAAGAAGCTAAGAAATCTACAGCTTTATGCCCCCTACATGCATTGCCTCTCCCATGGTCCTCTACCTAATTACTATTATTATTACTGGAGACAGAGTCTCACTTTGTCACCCAGGCTGGAGTGCAGTGATACGATTTTGGCTCACTGTAATCCAGGGTTCAAGCAATTCTCATGTCTCAGCCTCCCAAGTAGCTGGGATTAGAGGCATGTGCCATTGTACCCAGCTAATTTTTGTATTTTTAGTGGAGACAGGGTTTTGTCATATTGCCCAGGCTGGTCTCAAACTCGTGATCTCAAGCAATCCGCCTGCCTTGGCCTCCCAAAGTGCTGGGATTACAGGTGTGAGCCACCATGTCTGGCCTATACCTAATTATTATAGTCATAATTTTATAATCTTATTCTTTAAGAAGCCTCCCTGCATACACACAAATTATATACTTTAGGACTCACAAAACTTGAATCTGTCCCTGCAGGTATCTATCGGATCAGTGAAAGACTGAAAAATATGACCCCATTTTATATCTGAATCAATCCTGTCTTGATTCAAAAGAGAGGAGTTACAGAAGCTGTTTCCTATTTCAGTAAATATAACACAAATTCAGCTGGGCAAGGTGGCTCACACCTATAATCCTAGAACTTTGGGAGACCGAGGCAGGAGGATCCCTTGAGCCTAGGAGTTTGAGACCAGCCTGGGCAACATAGTGGGACTCTGTCTTTATAAAAAAATTTTTTAAATTAGTTGGGCACGATGGCACATGCATGTGGTCCCAGCTACTCAAGAGGCTGAGGTGGGAGGATCACTTGAGTCCAGGAGACCAAGGCTGCATTCAGCCATGATCATGCCACTGCACTCCAGCCTGGGTAACAGAGCGAGACTCCATCTCAATCAATCAATAAAATAAAATCCAGACAATGGCTGATCTACCAAACGCTAATAATAAAATTTGAGTAAGTCAAATGAATTTGGCTATCTCACAGAGTCATGGCAACAGGTACAGACATATATAAGAAGCTACAGGACCCCAGGGAGCTCAGGGCATTTCAACATTATGGAAATATCAAGTATAACTGCAAACTGTCCAAAGGGTTCTAACTAAGGAATACTAATAAGTCAGAAATCTTGGATGTGGCTTAGCATGCAACTTGTTAATCAGTGAAAGAGTTAAGAAGCCCAATGGATGCTGTGAGCCCTTTTGTATTCCACAATGGAACTGAATTCTCATTGTGATCATGTGGCTGTGAATTAAAACTCTTCTGTTTGCAGGGAATATTAAGATGCTGACTTTCTGACTGTCAGTTCTCTTCTTTTTCTGTCTAATCTGCCATCAAATTTCTCCTGGACTAAGAAATGCAAACAAACTGAGAGCCAAACTGATGAATATCTATGCTCATATAATGCAAATTATCCTGGGAACAACCTGGTTGGGTATAATCCCTATGTTCTTCATGGCATACTTCCTATGCAAACAAAACACACACAAAAACATTCCATGAAGGTATTTGTTAATGGAGTGGCAGAAAAGAGATCTAGAAGGCCTCATAAGCCAGCCATTTAAAAAATACAGAGCAAATGAAGGAAAACCAACAACTTTCTTTGGGAATGTTTACGAAGGAAACATTCCTCCCACATTTCTCCATTCCTGGGGCATACATTATGCAAACTGCTTTACCACAGCACCAATCTCCTTTTTTCTTTAGGATCCCTTTGTGTCCCTACCCTGTTGCAGGCTGGCTGGGAGCACGCCCTCCACCGCCTGCCGGCTGCCAGAGCCACACACATAATGTGGGCTTTGTTTATGTGTCCATAAATATTTGACAATTCCGAAGCACTGCAGTTCCCAGCACAAACAGAAAGGAATATTAGGCAATTTCAGGGTCATCAGCACACTACAAGGGCTCCCCCAAACAGAGACGGACACACAAAGACAGGAATCCAGGGGGTCACTCAGGGTGGGAACTGTCAAGTGGGTCAGTCAGTCTCTGGGGTAGATTTGCCGAGCTGGCACTACAGGTATGGGAAAAACTGAAGGGCATTGTTGCTTAAGGAAAAACCTCTTCTACCTGACCATTACGCCTTGACATCCATTTGCACAGGTATTAGGAATGAGCTAAATCCCTTAGCTAAACTCAAATGGTAACCTGGCAGCATTATTGGCTCTTACACTCTTCCTGCTAGAGAATTCCTAGGAAAAAATCCCTGACTATTCAGTGCCATTCTTTGGTGAAAGCTGCAATTGCAGGTCTATAGCCACATATGGGGTAGAAGCCCAGCTGTGTAGCTGAGAGTCAAGAATAAGGGCTTGCTAGGGGTCAGTAATGGCTCCTGGGCTTGCCGAAATCCTAAGTGCCGTGCTATGAACAATAGCCCAAAAAGTTCATTTAAAGTACTCAAATATAAAGAATTTCCTACTCTTTCTATACTACTCCTTATATCTAAACTCCTCCTTCAATTCTGACCTCCTGCAAAACTAAAATCAGTTTCTTTTCAATGGATGCTAGTGACTTAATAATCAATTGGTATAACAAGGGCAAACTACAAGGGAAAGAGCTACCTGTAGTCCTGATATCATTTTCTTTGCTTCCTCCATTTCTTTTTCCAAATATTCTTGTTGTTCCAACAGCTGCTCTTCCCATGAGGTCTCCAGATAGGTTCCAGGGCTCCCTGGCCGCCAGTCACGAGATAATGGAGAATCTGTCTCCTCTACAAAATGAAAATAGGGAGTACAGTTCATATTGAAGAAAACTGATTTCTGGCAGAAAGCGTTCACAGGATAGCATTCAAGGTTCAGGTCACCTGCATTCTGAATCTGTTTTCATAGCACAGACTGGACTCTCCACCAGGTGGGGTTGTGAAGCACAAATTGGCTGTGAACTCAGGCCCCAGGCTCACTTGGTGCTAGAACAATCTATCCTCTTTTAAAACACTTAGGAAGTGGTAAGATTCCCTCTTACCACTGGTATGGTATGGGCCACACAGATTTTACCCTTAATTCTTAGAACTGGCATTCCCAGAGCCTGATTTTGCCAGGCACAAAGAGAGGAGCTGTCAGATGCAATGCAAACAAAATCTTACTGGTTACTCTGAAGCTTTAGAGGGGAGACCTCAACTCAATGTTCCTTTGACAACTCAGTCATAACTGGACCACTTTCATACAGAATATTGTGTGAGTCACACAGGAAACAAAAACGTAGCTGCACACACTGTTTAATATCACTTTTATTTTCCTAGCTTTAAGGTCTCTTTGCTCTGGTTTCCTTGTCTATTTTGTACTATCTAATTGTATGTAAGGCCATTTAAAATGCATTCTAGAATTCAGGAAGGCATAAACTCTTTCAGTGAGTTTCTTCATTCATGAGACAAGTATAATAACCCCTCTGGTTTGCTGTGAAGATTAAATAAGGCAACTTATGTGCAGGGCATGTGCTGGTGCCTGGCCCAGAGAGGCACTCATTAAACGCTCTCCCTTTCTCTCTCCAAAGCCCCAGGAGTTTTGATTCAATAACATGACTGACTCTTTGGTACTAATGCCAGGGTTAGACGGGGAGCAGAATGCGGAAAAATTCAATTCCAGTTTTTCTTCTGAGGGCCTCTATTTCAGTAAAACTCTTGTGGGTAAATAAAATTCTACATCTTGCACCTTGCTTCTTACATGTTTCTCTCTCTATGTAAGAAAAAAAGAGCAACTGAAACAGAGTATGAAAAGTCTAAACAGAGGGAACTCTTTATGGTCCTTTCTGTAGCTTCATCCCAAGCCTGATATAGTCCTGCTCTCTACTCTCTATGTCCTCACAGACACCTCAGCTCATACAATGTATTTCTGGTCCCAATTTAAGTTATGTAAGTACTGCAATTATTTGTATAAGATAGGAATAATAAAAGTGTATACTTGAGTAAGGCTTTTGACTGCCCCAAAGTCATTTCCTAATTCACAGGCAGCCAGCTGAGAAAGGGCCTGTGTATGCTGCTGCAAGATTTTTGAGCCCTCTAGCACTGACCCTGCATGCATAGACCATGGAGATGGGGAAGGCCAGGGGCTTATAGGTGGTCGAGACCTCTAAATTCTTCAAGCTGGCTATTCCTTGAACCAACCCAGGCAGGCAGAGAGATAGTACCTGTTCTGTTCTCTATTCCTTCAGAGGGAATAATCACAAAATCTGCCTTCTCTTCTGACTGGGTTATAATGGACTCGCTCTTTGCACTGTGGATTGGACTGGGTGAAGTCAGGCTGTGATTGAAGAAAAAAAGGAGGAAAAACGATTATTATGAAGAATTGTCCAGAAAGCAGCTTTCATAATTTATTCCTGAGACCAGGGACATGTTCTTATTCATTTTACTCCTTCATGGCTAACACAGTACTTGGCCCACAGAAAATAAAATATTTATTTAATGATTAACTTTTTGAATGAATGAAATTAATACTGAATAAAGGAATGACCCAGTCCTATAAGGTCTTTTCCACAACAAGGATGCCTTTAAGCCAAATTCTTTGAGAAGAGATTTACCAAAATGATGGGTAATCTAGCATTCAAAGAACTCCAAGCTTTGTTTTGTTTTACATCCTACCACCTCTGTCATCACCATCCCTGGGCCCACGTTCAAAGACTGATGCCAGTCTGTGTCTAGTAGCTTTTGGAGCTAGAAGGATATTTTATTTCCAATACACTGATCTCTCACAGATACAGGCAATACCAGCCAAGTTATCATGGCAGATCAGCTCTGAGCTAATCACAAAGGAGAGTACAGGGTGGGGGTGGTTCAAGCGGAAAAGTTACTGGAGGCGGTACGTTGGCAGGCTGGGCAGAGGAGCAGTTATAGATCAATAATTGAGCTAGAGCATGACAAGGGGAAGGTAATAGGTCAAAAGGGGAAAGACCTGCTAGGGATAATGGAGTAACGGTTTACTTGATTTATTCCTATCAAAGAGTTATTTATATTTCTGACACAATACTTTCAAATTGTCCTCAGAATCTTCTCAACAATTCTTAAGGTTTTGTTTTGTTTTATTCTTTTGAGACAGGGTCTCACTCTGTTTCCCAGGTTGGAGTGCAGTGGCTCCATCACAGCTCACTGCAGCCTCAAGCTCATGGGCTTGAGCAAATCTCCTGCCTCAGCCTCCCAAGCAGCTACGACTACAGCTGCATATGATGCCCAGGTAATTTTTTGATTATTTTGTAGAGAGAAGATCTCCCCATGTTGCCCAGGCTGATCTCAAACTCCTGGGCTCAAGCAATCCTCTCTCCTCGGCCTCCCAAAGTACTGGGATTATAGGTGTGGGCCACTGTACCTGGCCCTTAAGTTCGGATAGAACTACTAGCCTTGGAGGGAACGATGCAGATTTTCAGGGAAGTGGAATTTTAAATCTCCAAAACAACAGCAAATCTACAAGATAAGATGGGAATGTGAGGCTGGTGCTCCCAACTGACAGGGAAAAGGAGTCTCGAGCCATTTCTCTTTGCACTGCACCTTGAGAACATCAGCACTGAAACAATCTCAGGGGCCAAGGGGTCTCCAAGCCCAGCCCCCTCTCAGGAATTCTTTCCAAATCCATCACCCAGACAACAGTGAAAGTGGCTAGGATTCACTGACCCACTTAATGTGCCCCTGAAGTCTCCCAGGCGAATCCTCACAACCACGATCAGGAGTTAACATTTCGTCTTCCTAGAATCCAGTAAAAAACAAGAGCCAGGCATGGTGGAGGTAGCCAGGCACTTCAAAAGCAGTGAGGCAGCCTGAGGACTAGTGTCTCATCCTCCTGATTGCCTGTATTTTAAGGGCTTTGGTGGGAATGACCTCAACTGGAAATACATTCTCTTCCTTCTTACAACCACAGAAAACATTTTAAAGCTTTTAAATTGAAATCACAAATTAAACAACGTTGCTTAACCATATCTATAGATTTATAACCCAAACAGGCAGGAGGGGTGGGGAGTGGCAAGAAGTAATATTCTGAAATAGCAACTGGTTCCTAGAACGTTCTCATTCATCCTTCACCATTTAGGCAATCTTGACTTCCAGGGCAACATGAATTAGCTGTTTGAAAAGCTCTCATCCAAGGGTACTATGTCATTCACAAGGAGAATAGACTTGTGACTGCTCAGGCCTCAGCATTTACCTTCTTACTGAAATGGAAATCCAAGCTTAGAAAGCGGCCTGCAAGAGCTGCTCATCTTTGAGAAACAAGAAAACAACACATTCTCATCTGACGAGGTGCTATGGATGACATGTTCCACTGTCTGCCTTTGCTGGACCACAGTTGGTATATGTGAGATGGAGTCAGGGAGGAGGATGCAGTGTGAACCCAGGGTGCTAGAAAACTGCTTTTCTAAAAGCACAGACGCATGCTCAGCTCCTTCTCCCTCCTATGAGAGTTGTCTCCCATATAAGGGCAGAAGGAGGCGGATGTCTGTATATCCAACCCCGCTGGGGGAGTGGCAGAGCAGCCAAAGGAAAACAACATTTCTCTTTCTTGAATTGAGGCTGCCAATGTGAGGCCACAGAGAGGTGAGACCAAGAAACTCGATGGCCAAGTGCAGATATAAAGGACCTCAGGCAGGAAACTCCCGAGGCACATGTTAGAGCAGGCACCCTGCTGCCTCCCCAAGAAGCACCTCATGGACGAGAAAGATGCATTAAATCCTCTGTCCCAGGTCAGAGAAAAATATTTTAATGCTAATTAATTATGTATATGACAGGCTCCTCCCTGATTAGCTTAAAAGTCCTATTTTATAAACAAATAATCCCCTACTTAGCATCATAATCCTCTCTGAGGTCAGAGAACGACTGATCAGGTCTGGGCTGATACATTTCTTAATTCCCACAGGTCTAATAGGTCTTCTATCTTAATTTATCAGACAAGCAATCCCGCAGCAAAGATACTTCCAAATCCCAGTCAAATTAATTTTTTAAATGGATAATAAGCAGTAAGGAAGAGTCCTGTATCCTCAGGAAGTGCCCTCCCCCAACAGAGACCCTGGCAGGGCCAAGGGCTCCTCCTCCTTACCCCATGCTGGCTCCACTTCCTAAGCCCACCGTATTTTATAGTGATAACCCCTGGTCAGCAGCCTGTCTCCCAACATAGTGCTCCCACCACCCTCTCACCACCTGTCTCCGGCCAAAAGCATCCTTCAGCCCTGCCCCTGCTCCCACCCAGGCCCCCCACTTTCAAAGCCAGAGTTGCTTCAGCTCACCATTTGACTTGTGTCCCTCCCATGGTCCCCCTCCTGTCTTGGGTTTCAGCAAGCCTGTGTCCCCGGGTGAAGTGGGAGGCTGAGAGTCACATCGCTCCCAAATTCAGGCATGTCTCCCCGCGCTGGGGCTGGAAAACGCCTCCACGGGAAGGCCAGCTAGCGGAGCTACTCGCCCGGCTCGCGGGAGAAAGTGGGAACGGCAGCGGCGGCGTCTCGGCCCCAGCGACAAGGATGCTCCCGGCTCCGAAGCGCGCCGTCCCGGGCGCTCAGACTCTGCTGCAGCCCGGCCCCGGCGGAAGCTGCCACCCCTCGCAGGCTGCCGGCCCCTGGCCGCTGCATCTTGGCCTCCGCGGACGCACGGTGCCGGGCATCCCCCCAGGCGGAGGCATCTCAACCCATCTCCCACTGGGAGGGAGGCTCCCGGCGGCGCAGGCTGCGCCTCAAGTCCCCAGCGGCGATCCCGCTCCGCGGCACCTTCCGGATCCCTCCCCGCCCCTCCCTCTGCTCCCTCCCCTGGCTGTCACCAGCCGCGAGGCGGCCGGGCTCCGACCCAAGCCAGCTCCCCTGGGCTGGCCAACCGACCGTTCTGGGCGGAGGTAAGGGGTTTGGGCCGGGGGCGGGGCTGGGCGGGGTGGAGGTGGGGGTGGGGGTGGGGTCGTCGACGAGGGGTTGGGGGATGCTGAGAGGCAGACGGGGAGACTGGGAGCCCCAGGATAGGGAGGGGAAGGGCCGCGGATAGGCAGAATCCCGAGGAGGGCTCTGGTGGTCTGGGTACTGGGGAGCCCGGCACCGAAAACGTTGCCTTCCCCACTCTAAGCCCTTCCTTCGTGGAGGCGGGGTCGGACAGGTCAGGCCCGCAAGGGGCTCTGGCAGCTCCTCGGGATGGAGACTCCGGTGCTCCCCCAGGAAACCTGCCGAGCACCCATCCCCTCCCACCTTCCCTTCGGGCGTTTCGTGTGTTCTTTTTAACCAACTAAGGATCATTCTGCTTGGCTACAGTGAGAGGCTGGTATGTGGTTTTCAGAGCAACAGGCTGGCAGGGCTTTCCCAGGGCGTCTCCCGAGGAGCAGTGGCAGGGGATGAGACACCCAGGGACTGTCCTTCTTTCTGAGCCACTCCCATCTTGAACAAGCCACATCTGGGGACTCCTAGGCTCTTCATGGGTCAAAGAGCCATGAAGTGGGCTCCCGGGGCGCGGGCAAGGGCTCAGAATGTGCAGGCATCTGCTGGGTTCCAGATAGTCACAGGAAGCCCTCTCCTTCACTGGGGGCCCACTGAGCAAAAGGCAGCTACTAACCGAGCATGCCAAAGAGCTGAACGAGGGGTCAGCATCAGAAGAAAATGGCAAAATCGAGTAGTAAAAAACAAGGTAAAGCAAACCATTCTCCTCTGACCCCTCTCCTAGAAAACTGTCACCATTAGCTCACTGCAGCCTGATAGCCAGTGGGTCCCTCATTCAAACAGTCTCATAGCCCTCCCCTCAGTCCTCCTGCCTTGGAGGAGAAAGCAGGTGCTCTCAGGAAGAAATCCACTCTTCCTCCTACCCCCTAACTCTAGCAGGCACTATCAGGCTTAGAAGAATGAAAGGCCCACAGAGGTGCAGGAAGCAATAGATCTCATTACAGAACAAAACATCCTGTAATTCTGCTCCAAGTAATAACCTAAGCAGCAAGCAAGGAAGAAAAGATTTAGATTCTCATTAAAAGCACACCTGCTGCTTAATGGGCACGGGGCTTCCTTTTAGGGGTGATGAAGATGTCTTCTGTGTGGATAGAGGTGATGGTCACAGCACATTATGAAGATACTAAATGCCAATGAACTGTACACTTTATAATGTTTAATGGTTAATTGTATGTTATGTGAATTTTATAAATAAAAAGCACACCTATTAAATGTAAAAGGTAAAAAGTTAGCAAAGTTATCAGTATATTAAAATACTAGAAAGAGTGCCATACGACCTCAATAAATTAGGAAATGGTACATCAAAATAGGATGGAATTTTATGAGGAAAAAAATGAAGAAGAAAACAAAAACACATAAAATACATACAAGATAAGGAAAAATTCGCCCTAAATAGATCAGATTACACCAGGTTGGGATAGGAAATAAAAGGTCATTAGAGCATAAATTATGATTCATCAACAAAATGAAATTAGTAAAACATGATCTGGGGAGTGTTCATAGGAGCATGATTTACATGAGCCAGGAAAGTAATCTTTTTCTGCCACTGATAAAGTTTTCATTAGGGCACTGTATCCTGTTTTGGTCTCTGTACTTGGCTCTAAGGGATACAGACAGCTTTCAGCTAGAGTCGCAAACATCATTAGCTCACTCAAATGCATACTAATCAGCCACACTTCCTGTAGAGCCAGAAACACTGTAATGCTCTAAGACAGCTCTGCTCAATTTCTTCTCTTCTATGAGCTTTAAACAGGCTTTTCAGGCCATAACTTAAGAGTTACACTTAGGCTCAAGGACAGCACAATGGAACTGGCTACCATAAACGCTGGTACCTGATATGCAAATGTCAGAACCACTGGACTGGGCCCTGACAGGTTCCAGTCATCCCCCATGTGGTCACAGCTAAGTACTGGCACTGGAACTGCACAGATTCCATTTGTGGAAAATAAACCACCACCCCACCCTACCTTCCTCTCCTCCTACCAGCACAAACCCACAAAGCACTGCCAAGGGGTATCCCTTTAAAGCCAACCATAAACTGGGGAGAGAAAAAGGGCTTAGGTGCCTTTTTGCTTGTTGTATTGTTACTTGAAGTCGAGAACTCAAAGAATCCCCAAGAATTCAGCTTTCAGAGGCCACAGTTACCTGGAGCAGCTGGATTCAGATGGAGACCTTTGTTGCCCTTCATACTGCTGCACCAGGGCCCGCACGCTCCAGTATGGATTCTCAATTTCCTCATCCATGCTGCTGTTCCTAAAGTCAGAGGACACCAGCAAAGGGAGGGTGTCAGCCCTTCAGATCAGATCAACGCAACAAGTACAGATAAACTGCCACTCTGTGAGTAGTATACATAAGATGACTAAGACAAAACCCTGCCTCAAAGACACTTGGTACCTAGCTGGAAAGGCAGACACAAAAACAAGTAATTCACCAATCTCCGCAACACCTCAGGGTCCTGCTCTCTCTTAGCAGATACAAAACCCACAAAGCATTTTTTTCTGCCATGACTCCCTAGGACAGCCTGACCTTTGAGTACACTCCCGGGTAGAGCTTCCCCTAGATGAACTGGAACATCGCTCCCACGTACCTCCCAGTGAAGAAAACACACTCTGCCAAAGGCACATATTTAAATTTTGGGCACCAGAGCAAAAACTTACACATAAGATTCCTTTACTTTCTGCTAAATGCAAAATAAAAATAAACATCTCAAATAAAAGGCTTTTCTCTTTTGAGAGTGGCCTCCCTACCTCCACTCCATGTTCTTTTCTGCAATGTGTGGCTGTTTGGGTGACATTTCTTTTTTCTTTTTAATTTAATTTATATTAGGACACAGATGCTAGAGCATTTTATTTATTTATTTTTTTATGGGTGACATTTCTACCTACCACACTGTATCATCTAACAGAAGAAATAACAGAGAGAGGGATCAGTTCCCATCCCTGTATTTCTACCCTTACCTCTGTCTGTATCGAAAGACATCCCGTCCTGATCGGGACATGTCATGACACACATCAGCCAGAGCAGCAGCTGCTCCCTGGGCAACAGCAGTGGCACAGTGTGGTTGGTGACTTTGCAGAGGGGCTCTGGAGTCCCGTCCTTGGCTCACCGTCCTGCTAGAGCCAGGTTTGAAATGAGCTGCCAAGGCAAGGACCAGCCTCATGATAGACTTCAGGTTTCCGTCCACAATATCTGAAAGATAAAACAGACCAAGAGATCCTAAGAGGGGGGCAAAAGCTAAGGACTTATGCATTTAGTACGTATTGCTAGTGATACAGGTAAGCAAGGCAGTCAGGGTCTCAGTCCTCACAAAGCTCTGTGCAACAAGGGAGACAGAATATGTAAGAGCAATGACAATAAAGTAAGATCACGTGTTTTGATAAGTACAGGATTCTTTGGGAGGTCAGAGTAGAGACATCTTATCTAGACGGCTCAGAGAAGGATTCCTAGAGGAAGTGGGTTCTAAACTGAGACTTGATTGATGAAGAGTGGTACATTAAATAAGAGAAAGACAAAGAGTATTCCAGGAAGAGGGAATAGCAGGTGTGAATGTCTTGAAGTGGTAGAGAGCATGATATATTAGAGCTGTGCCATCCAATGTGGGAATCATTAGCCACCTGTAGCTATCAAGCACTTAAAAAGTCCTTAGTCTGAAATGAAATGTGCTCAAAGTGTAGCACGCACTTAGCATATACATGTGCCCCCAAAATGCAAAATATCTCAATAACTTTTTATATGGATTTCATGGTGAAATGGAGATAAATAAAATATTATTAAAATTAATCTCACCTGTTGCTTTTTTTCACGATGTGGCCATTAGAATCTCTTTTTATTTTTTGAGACAGTCTCACTTTTTTTATTTTTTGAAACTTTTTTTATTTTTTGAGACAGTCTCACTTTGTCACCAGACTGGAGTGCAGTGGCACGATCTCGGCTCACTGCAACCTCCGCCTCCCAGGTTCAAGTGATTCTCCTGCCTCAGCCTCCCGCATGGCTGAGACTACAGGCACATGCCACCATACCCACCTAATTTTTGTATGTTTAGTAGGGATGGGGCTTCACCATGTTGGCCAGGATGGCCGTGATCTCTCAACCTCGTGATCTGCCTGCCTCGGCCTCCCAAAGTGCTAGGATTATAGGCGTGAGCCACTGCGCCTGGCAACTCTTTTTATTTTTTGAGACAGAGTCTCACTCTGCTGCCCAGGCTGGGGTGCAATGGCACAATCTTGGCTCACTGCAATCTCTGCCTCCTGGGTTCAAGTAATTCTCCTGCCTCAGCCTCCCAAGTAGCTGGGATTAGAGGCACTCACCACCACACCCAGCTGATGTTTGTATTTTTAGTAGAGACAGGGTTTCACCATGTTGGCCAGGCTGGTCTTGAACTCCTGACCCCAAGTGATCCACCCGCCTCAGCCTCCCAAAGTGCTGGGATTACAGGTGTGAGCCATTGCGCCTGGCATGCTATTAGAAACTCTTAAGTTACCTATGTGACTTTTATTATATTTCTGTGGCATAGCACTGTGGTGGAGGAACTGAAAGAAGTTCAGCATACCCAGAGCCCAGAATGCAGGAGGAGAGAGGGAAAGGTGAGGCAGCAGAGGGGTGAATCAGAGGGTGGGTCACACAGGGCATGGTAGGCCACAGGAAGGACTCTGGATTTTATCCTAAGGGTCCTCAGATACGGAGGAGTGGCATGAGTATATGTACTCTTAGAAAGATCATTCTGACTGCAGCGTAGAAAGCAGGTGAGAGGGGGACAAAAATCAGTGCCACAGGACTAACTCACACAGACTGTTACACTTCTCCAGGTAAATGATAATGATGTCCTAAATGGCAGTGTTCCCTCAAAATAGCTGACTTTAATGGGCCAGATCCCCAAGCCCACTCCACATGGGAACCAGATCAGAGGTATTGTGAAACTCTAAATTTTGCCCTAGAAATAAAAGAGGAATGTAGGCGGAAAGCAGTGTGATAAGTCTGGTGAAAGTCAATGTAAGGAAATGGGTAACATTTTGTTTTCTTTTTTTTAGCTTTGTAGCCTTTAAATATATAAGACTTGGAAAAGGATGATTTTTGTTTGTTTTTTCTTTTTCGCCTTTTGTTTTAGAAGGAGGTAGTACACATGCAGGTTTGTTATAGAGGTATATTGTATGATGCTGAGGTCTGGGGTATGATTGAACCCATCATCCAGATAGTGAGCATGGTACCCAACAGGTAGTTTGCAGCCCTTCCCCCTTCCTTCTCTCCCTACTATAGTAGTCCCCAGTTTCTACTGTTCTATTCTTTATGTCCCAATGTGCACCCAATGTTTAGTTACCAATTATAAGTAAGAACATATGGTATTTGGTTTTCTGGTTCTGCATTAGTTTGCTTAGGATAATGGGCTCCAGCTGCATCCATGATGCAACAAAGGACATGGGACACAATTTTATTTTTTTATGGCTGCATAGTATCCTATGGTATATATATATATATACCAATTTTTTTTACCACTCCTCTGTTGATGGGCACCTGGGTTTATTCCATGGTTTTGCTATTGTGAATGGTGCTGTGATGAACATACAAGCGCATGTGTCCTTTTGGTAGAATGATTTATTTTCCCTTAGGTATATACCCAGTAAGGGGATTGCTGTAGTTCTTGGAGAAATCTCCAAACTGCTTTCCAAAGTGGCTGGACAAAGTTACAGCCCCACCAACAATATATGTGTCCCCTTTTCTCCACAACCTCGCCAACATCTGTTATTTTTGTTTTTGTTTTTTGAGATGGAGTCTCGCACTGTTGCCCAGGCTGTTGGCCACTCTGTGTCTTCTTTTGAGAATCTGTTCATATCCTTTGCCCACTTTTTAATAGGGTTATTTGTTTTTGCTTGTTGATTTAAGTTCCCTATAGATTTTGGATATTAGACCTTTGTCGGATTCATAGTTTGTGAATATTTCCTCCCACTCTATAGGTTATCTGTTTGTTCCCTTGATAATTTCTCTTGCTATGCAGAAGCTCTTTAGTTTAATTAGGTACCAGTTATCAATTTTTGTTTATGTTCCAATTGCTTTGAGGACTTAGTCATAAACTCTTTGCCAAGGCCAATATCAAGAAGGGTTATTTACTAGGCTTTCTTCTACGATTGTTATAGTTCAAGGTCTTACATTTACATCTTTATTCCATCTTGAGTTAATTTTTATACATGGTGATAGAGAGGGATTTAGTTTCATTCTTCTGCATATGGCTAGCCAGTTATCCCAACACCATTTATTGAATAGGGAGTCTTTTCTTTGTGGCTTATTTTTGTTAAGATTGTCAAAGATCACATGGTTGTAGGTGTGGAACTTTATTTCTGGGTTCTCTAGTCTGTTCCATTGGTCTATGTGTCTGTTTTTATACCAGTACCATGTTGTTTTGGTTACCGTAGCCTTGTAGTATAGTTTGAAGTCAGGTAATGTGACACTCTGCTTTGTAGCTTTGTTCTTTTACTTTTTAATTTAATTTAATTTAATTTATTTATATTGAGACGGAGTCTCACTCTGTTGCCCAGGCTGGAGTGCAGTGGCACGATCTTAGCTCACTGCAACCTCAGCCTCCCAGGTTCAAGCCTGTCTCAGCCTCCTGAATAGCTAGGACTACAAGCATGCACCACCACACCTCACTAACTTTTGTATTTTTAGTAGAGATGGGGTTTCACCATGTTGACCAGGCTGGCCTGAACTCCTGAACTTAAGTGATCCGTCTGCCTCAGTCTCCCAAAGTGCTGGGATTACAGGCGTGAGCCACTGTGCCCAGCCCAGGTTTGTTCATTTTGCTTAGGATTGCTATGGCTATTCGGGCTCTTTTTTGGTTCCATGTGAGTTTTAGGATAGTTTTTTCTAATTCTGTGAAAAATAACATTGGTAATTTGACAGAAATAACATTAAATCTGTAAAATGCTTTCGAAGTTGTGGCCATTTTAACTATATTGATTCTTCTAATCCACTTACCTGTGTCGCCTCTGATTTCTTTCAGCAGTGTTTTGTAGTTCTCCTTATAGAGATCTTTCACCTCTTTGGTTAAATGTATTCCTAGATATTTCTTTTTGTGTGTGGTCATTATAAATGGGATTGTGTTCATAATTTAGCCTCTCAGGTAGAGTGTTATTGGTGTATAAAAACGCTACTGATTTTGGCCAGGCATGGTGGCTCATACCTGTAATCCCAGCACTTTGGGAGGCTGAGGCAAGTGGATCACTTGAGTTCAGGAGTTCAAGACCACATTGGCCAACATGATAAAACCTTGTCTCTATAAAAATACAAAAATAAGCCAGGCATGGTGGTATATGCCTGTAGTCCCAGCTACTCAGGAGGCTGAGGCAGGAGAATCACTTGAACTGAGGCGGCAGAGGTTGCAGTGAGCTGAGATTAAGATGCTGAACTCCAGCCTGGATGATGAAGCAAAACTCCATCTCAAAAAATAAAATAAAATAAATAAAATAAAATAAATGTTACTGATTTTTGCACACTGATTTTGTATCCTGAAACTTTACTCAAGTTATTTATCAGTTCTAGGAGCTTTTTGGCAGAGCCTTTAGGGTTATAGAATCATATCACTGCTGAAGAGAGATAGTTTGACTTTTTCTTCTCCTATTTGGATGCCTTTTATTTCTTTCTCTTGCCTGATTGCTCTGGCTACAGCTCCCAGTACTATGTTGAGTAGGAATGGTGAAGGATTACTTGATACCTTCTACAAGATGCTCTCAATGATCAGTATTAGCCTTACCTAAATTACCTAAACACAGAGAACACACAATAATCCAGCATGATCCCTTCTGCCCCTATTGTCATCAGATCCACAGGCAATCAGACCCAGGAACTGATGCTGAAACAGAACCAGATCTATAGTCAATTCTTGAGAAACAGCAAGAGAACTAGGGAGCCTATGCTCTCTAAGAACACCTACATTGTTCCTTCCTTGAAGCCTGGGCTCAAAATAGCCCTGCAAACCCATCTGGGCCACGCCAGTACAGAAGAGGGCAGATACAGAGGTCACAGAGCTGCTTTCATCCTGCCTAGAATGTTCTATGGTATCCAAAAAAAGGGCTATAAAATATTTCCCTTCTAAAAAAACTGGATGGAAAAAAAGTAGTTATGAGTATCTTAAGTAATATTTGGTCACAAAACCCAAGGAACTTAAAAAAATGTAATCTTCATTTTTGATAACTTAAATGAGAAATTCTAAAATTAATATCCCAATATTGTAATTTCTTCTCTCTTTTTTAAAAAATAGAGACAGTCTCACTATGTTGCACAGGGTGGTCTCAAACTCCTAGGCTCAAGTGATCCTCCTGCCTTAGCCTCCCAGGGCTGGAATTACAGGTGTGAGCCACCATGCCTGGCCATAATTTCTTCTCTAACCAGTAATTTGCCTACATACACTCAAGCAAATCTGTACTCAATTAAAATGAATGGCTGGGCACAGTGGCTCACACCTGTAATCCCAGCACCTTGGGAGGCCAAGGCGAGGTGGGTGGATCACCTGAGGTCAGGAGTTTGAGACCGGCTTGACCAACATGGTGAAACCCCGTCTCTACTAAAAATACAAAATTAGCCAGGCATGGTGGCACATGCCTATAATCCCAGCTACTTGGGAGGCTGAGGCAGGAGAATCACTAGAACCCAGGAGGCAGAGGCTGCAGTGAGCCAAGATCGTGCCATTGCACTACAGCCCGGGCAACAAGAGTGAAACTTCATCTCAAAAAAAAAAAAACAAAAACAAAAAACACTAAAATAAAAACAAAATAAAATGAATGGAGACTTTCTTTCTCCCCTCAGGTTACAACCAAGAATTTTCCTGAGGCTGGCACTCACTGGTTAACATTGAGTATACTCGTGCACCAACGATGTGATGAGGCACTGACCTTTAGCCGAAGTCTGGTGCATACGAATCTTTTTGGAGGCCACAAACTGCAGCACTCTCTCCACATTATTCTTCATCTCCTGTTGGTTACTGGGACTGAGCTGTACCCCACTCAGCTTTTCTCCTGCTGTTAGGAGAGAGAAAATATAGGCAGTTACAGGGAGGAATACTACCAAAGTTTCATAGCAGCTAGACAAAGAGGAAGGGAAGATTTGATGTGAACACCAACATTATACATAAATATATAAATGAGTTAAATCCTGGTATTTGCCATTTAGATGGGAAATAGGAAAATGAAAGCCTTCTAAAAGGCTTTCAAATTTATACTTAGGGGTCTGTGAAGTTACTGTGTGTATATTTATTCAGTCAACAAATATTCACTGAGCATCTACTGAGTGGCAAGTAGTCACTGTTGTAGGCACCAGAGAAACAGAAGAGAACAAGAACAATAAAGTCCCTTTCCCTCATAGAATTTATACCTGCAGGAGTGGCAGACAATAACCAAGTTAACAAGTAAGTGTTTAATATAATTTCATAGTAGTGGTAAGTGTTTGAGGAAAAATAAAGTACAGGGACCATGGTCTCTCTGATAATACATTTGGCAGCAGCTTGAATAAAGTAAAGCATGTTAAGATTTGAGGAGGAAGCATTCTAGACTGAGGAACCACATGGACCAAGCCCCAAGCTCAGCTAACCTGAAGAATAGCAAGAGCAATGTGGCTGGAGGAGTGAGCTAGGAGTCAAGTCCTAGGAGAGGCTAGAGGGGTAAGCAAGGCCAGGGCATACAGGGCTTTCTGGACCAGAGCAAAGGGCCTGAATTTTATCCTAAGTGTAATGAGCAGCCAGTGGAGTCTGAGACAAAGGAGTGACACAATCTGGTTCATGTTTTTAAAAGTTGATTGGCAGGGCGTCATGGCTTATGCCCACACCCATAATCCTAGCACTTTGGGAAGCCAAGGCAGGAGAATTGCCTGAACCCAGGAGTTCGAGACTAGCCTAGGCAAGATGGTAAAAACCCCATCTCTACAAAAATACAAATAAATAAATAAAATGGACTCTGTGTGGAAATAGACTATGCAGAGAGGGAATAGGGAGATCAGTCAGAAGGTTGATGAAAATAGTCAAGGCAAGACATGATGGTGGTTTGGGCTACAGTGGAAGAAGCTGACTGATGAGAAGTTAGGTATCAGGTATATTGTGATGCAAAGCAGACAGCACATATGAAGGATTCGATATGATATGTGAGAAAAAGGACAGTTAAGGACACCTTCTAAGTGTTCTGCTTTAACACGTAGGCAAATGATAATGCAGTGTGTTACTCAAATGAAGAAACTTGGAGAATAAAGAGATTGGTGGGGGAAGGACATCCAAATTTCTGATTAGGACGTGTGAAATTTGAGTTGCATGTTAGACATCTGAGTAGAGATGTTGGATCTTCATGTCTAGAACTTAAGGAAAAAGTCAAGGCTAAAGATACAAATTTGGGAAGACATCACTTAGGAATAGAGAATGCAGCACTCCAGCATTAGAGGTCAAGAAGGAAAAGAAAAGCCAGCAAAACAAATGAAAGAAGCCAGTGTGGAAAGAAGAAAAATAGAAGCTAATAGGATTCTGGAAGCCAGGTAAAGAAAGTTTGAGAAGAGAAGAGCGTTATCAACTATGTCAAGTACTGGATTTGATATGATCTTGAGGAAAGGTTTCAGTAGAGTGAGATCAAAAGCCTGATAAGGGCAGGTTAAAGAAAGAATAGGAAATAAGGAAGTGGATTCAGTGAATATAGGCAAAATCTTGTGAGGCGTTTTTCTATCTAGCAAAGTCACAATAGAAAGTCGTGTTTTTGGTGACAACCCAAATTGAAAGTAAATTTAAAAAAAAAAAAGAAAGAAAGAAAGTCATGTTTAAAAACCTGGGTTTTGTGGGGAAGGGGTGTGATGGGGGAAAAAAAGAGCCTAGGTTTTGGAAAAAGAAGAATACATATTAGTATTACTTGTATAGACATAGAATGGGAAGTTCTTTTGGGAAAAAAATGAAGAAACTGCTAACACTAGTTGCCTCTAGAAGGAAAAATGGGGAGCTGGTGGGGAGACATAAGTGGAAAAAAGGTTTGACCTTATATCCTTTTGTACGTATGGATTTCCTACTAGTTCATGTCTAATCTGTTCTAATAAATGAAACATTAAATGTTGAAAACAGGCTTTGGAATTAAAGTAGATCTAGGTTTGTACCTCTACTTTGGCACTTACAGTTATGTGACTTTGTAAAGTTGCTTAGCCTCTCTAAGCCTCATAAAATGAATAAAATAGTAGTCATATTATACACCTGTTATAAATAAATCAAAATAGCATGCTTAGCTATTTTGTTTGACTCATACTAAGTACTCAATGAATTTATTTATTTTTATAAATCTTCTCTTTTAAGTGTGTTTCCTAAAAGTGGGGATATTATGTTTCCCAAAGATGTGATGATTAAATGAAATTAAACAAGATATTATTCAATCCTAGCAGTTGCTAGTACCATTGCTATTATTATTGTCATTACAGATGAATACTCTGATGAATTCATAAACTGTCCCAATGAGGTATTCATGGATGGGCTGCCTGTTGCAAACCTGGCTTCTTCCGTATGACTTGCAGGCCCCATATCCCTCAAGAACTCAAAGCAAAGTCAGCTAACGTTAACAATAAAGCTTTGAGAATCTATTATGTGCACCTGGTTAAAGCTTGTATACGTAGAAAAATATTATACTATGCCTACTCTTAAAGAGCTCAGTCCGGGTTAGGGTGGTGATTCGAAGAAAAGAAAAAAAAAAAGAGCTCAGTCCACACAGGATAGGTAAATGAATGATTGCCACATAATTTCCATTTGATGAGAGAAATAATAATAGAAATATGGACAAATGCTATGGAAATAAGGTTATGGTACCATCTAGTAAGAATGACTGGCAACAACCCCAGGGCTTCAACAGGAAAAAAACCTTTTATGAAGCATTATGGTAGAAGGGTCCTTTTGCCAGTAACACCCCTCCTTTTGCCTGGCTACAACTTCCTTCTCTGGCCTTGGCTTAGATACCAATTCTTCTGGCAGGCCTCAGTTAAAACATCAGTTCTGGTAAGCCAATCCCTGAGCCCCTAGGACTGGGCTGGGTATCCCTCCTATGTGCTCCCATCCATGCTTACCCCACTGGAGTACTAAGTACATTAATGGAATTGACTTCACTTCCCAGCCTTTCCAACTAGTTTGGTAGACTCTTGAGAGCATAGACTATTCTCATCCTCATATTGTCAAAGCATAATATAGTGCCTGGGACACAATGTTTATTGACTAATAAATAAATGAGTTAACCTTGGGCAAGTATTTTAAGTCTTCTCTACCTCCACTGCCATATAGTCTAAAGAAAAAACAACCTGCTCTAAAGGGCATACGGAGGATAAAGAAGGCCACGTTCTGGTCTATGCTAGCATCGGAGTCCAGGGCCAACTGACCAACAATCTCGATGAGATATGCCAGGATCACCCCATCCCGGAGATCCTGTCGCAGGTCCCGCACAGGCTTCACTGCTGGCCTCTTCTTCAGCTGTGCATTCACCCAGGCCACATAGGCCTGCAACTGTTGCTGGAAAATAAAAGGTAGAAGTAAGGGAAAGGTTGCATATTGATCTCATCCCTTACCTTGTACCCTCTGAGGAAGCATTTGTGACTGGGATATGATAAACAACCTACATCCAGAAGGAAGAGAAATTTTTTAGGAAAGAAAGAAGAAAGATTATATCATGGTTAGACACACAGCATGTTCACAGATTCTCTAGTTTTGCACTAATCTCCAGGGATAAGCTAACCTCGGTCTTGGGTAGCACTGTAGACACACATAAGCAGATGAGTGTTTCAATGACCATGACTCTTGCTCTCCTCAAGTTTTGCTCTGTTGACCAGGGATGAGGGCTTGGCCCCGAACCACAGCTAGTTTTCAGGTATATTCACAACTGCCAGCAACCCACTACACTTGTCAGAAATAATCACTCGTGCCATATGCACATTGCACTGTGATATGCAAATTGCTCTTGGGGAACCAGGAATAACAATAAACCATGCTCAGAGCTGCCTCTCCTATCGCTGCTTTCTTCAAAATGAGACTTTTCTTTTCTTTTTTTTTTTTTTTTTTTTTTTTAAAGATGGGGTTTCACCATAATGGCCAGGCTGGTCTTGAACTCCTGACCTCAGGTGATCCACCCACCTCGGCCTCCCAAAGTGCTAGGATTACAGGCGTGAGCCACCGTGCCCGGCCTCAAAATGAGACTTAAGTGAAATCATCTCACAGTCAACCCAAGATTTATTCTCCTGAGCCAATAATCCTAGGATTGCTATAGAGTTAGTTTTAATCCATGCTTTATATTGTCAAAGAGGATCTGGTTACTGAAAATCTACACAAAGAAGGAAAAAAAAAAAGGCTATAGTGAGCAATGTTACTGAAGACGAAGAGGCATTTTCATTTATTTTTAGACAAAGCTAAGGCCCAGCATTATCAGAAACTGGTCAGGCACCTAGATAGGGACATACAACTCATTCCAACCCTTGGACAACCTTACATACTACATTTTGTCCATTAAACAGAACTTGCATTCAGATGTTTATTCTGATTATTCGGTCAAAAGATGAGCACTAATATCAAAATATCAATGTCACAGTCCAACAGTAGCAGCTCTGACTGGTTTCTGTAGCAGCTCAAGACCCTGAGCCTAAAATTTAAGTTCAAGGGCTAATTGTATTAAATTATAATTTGGTTAAACTACAGCTGATTCCTAAGCCCCAAGTACTTCCTTAAAGAAACAATGTTGGGAATTACTCACTGGCTGCTTCTTGAACATGAATTAAATCTTCATTATTTTCTCTCTGTGTCAATTTGTAAGAATAAATAACATCATTTGGAAGACAGTGCTAAGACAATAATCTATCAGCCACTGATAAACTGTAGGAAGTGCAATGATCAGGAGGAGGTGGGAGGACGAATCTAATATTTATTGAGTACCTATCGTGAACTAAACACAATTTTTGGTGTTTGACACATTTTAATTAGTTAGTAAATGTACCTGGGCCAGGACCTGACATAAAATTGACACTTACTAAAGGATCATTTTTGTCATCATCATCTAATTCAGTTCTCAAAAAAACAACTACACTAGAGTTAGCATTATCTCCATTTTACAGATGAGGTTCAGAGAGGTTATGTAACTTCTCTAATGTCCCCATAGCAAGGACATAGCAGACATGGTATTGAAACCCAGTAATGTTGTCCATGCATTTACCAAGGGCCTCTTGCTATCCAGCTTACTCCACAGAACAGAAATGGCTGCACCTTCTGCCTCACATGGGCCAGACACCCATCACCAGGGACCAGATGAGATCTGCAGTGCTCCAAGGTCTGCTGCCATTGTGCAGTCAAAGCACTGCCTGAAGCAGACCAGGCAAAGGGCACCTCTAGAGTGAACCACTCTGGTCTGAGAGAAAGCAGTTAAGACCAGAAAAAGCACTAAGGTGACAGGTGAGATCTGATTACCTGGCTTTTATATAAAACTCTGAACCAATTTCCCTCTATCTATCATCATCCTCAACCCACCCTCCACACATTCCTGCTTAAAATCTGTC
Organism: Cacajao melanocephalus; assembly: GCA_963573385.1. Classification (NCBI taxonomy): domain Eukaryota; kingdom Metazoa; phylum Chordata; class Mammalia; order Primates; family Pitheciidae; genus Cacajao; species Cacajao melanocephalus. The sequence goes on along the minus strand of CAUYLG010020965.1, from coordinate 61,226 downwards.
ACTGGTCTCCAGTTATCCTCAAGATAAAATCCAGTTGCCATTTAAACTCGTCATGTGCTAGTTTTCACCTGTTCTCCAGCTTCACCCCAATTCCCCAAATACCCACCATGCTTCAGTTCATCTGAATCACGTACAGTTCCCCAAACCCACCATGCTTTCCAGCCACTCCACTTTCTCCTAACTCCTGCCTCTTCTTCTTCTTTTTTTTTTTTTTTTTTTTTTTTTGAGACAGAGTCTCGGTCCATCACCGAGGCTGGAGTCCAGTGGTGCGATCTCGGCTCACTGCAACCTCCGCCTTCTGGGTTCAACCAATTCTCTTGCCTCAGCCTCCCGAGTAACTAGGATTACAAATGCCTGCCACCACATCCAGCTAATTTTTGTATTTTTAATTGGTGGGGGGAGGTTCACCATATTGGTCAGGCTGGTCTCGAACTCCTGACCTGAGGTGATCCACCCACCTCAGCCTCCCAAAGTGCTGGGATTACAAACATAAGCCACCATGCCCAGCCAACCTGCCTCTTCTTAAGTCTCAGCTCAAGCATCACTTTTTTTCAGAAAACCTTCCCTGACCTCTCAGATACCTCAGACTCTGATCTCCTTGAGGGCATCCTATGTCACGTGATCAGTTCAACAATAATTTGAGGTACTGTACCCAGTTACAAGGCTACAACAAGCCCCAGCTTGTAGGCCAGTAGAAATAAAACTATGATGGGGTACATAGGGTGCTAATAGAATATTAGCCAAACCTGAACCTCAAGCTTCAGAGGGTCTCCTGAAGGAAGAAAAGAAGCAAAGAAGACAGTGAGCTCAAAGGAGCTAAGGCCTGAAATATGCTTTATGTGGAGAGTCACAATAGTTCAGAATTATTTGACTTTTAGGGTAACAGGTGCTCAACAAATATTTGTTAGAATCAGTTCATCATTTGTCACATGTTATCAGGTCAATAAGATGACTGCAAAAGTTAATTACATGCGGGACAAACAAAAACAAGCATTTTTCATGAGGTCAAGATAATTTCTACTTAAGTAACCTTAGCTTTTTCTTGGCTGTAGAAGTTGTCTCTGATGCAAAACTGATTAGAGGTTGCTAAAAGTACTTTTCATGCACATTACTCACAGTCTGGTCTTCCAACAAAAGAGGGTTCCACAGCATCAACAATAATAGTCACCACTTTTATGAATACCTACTTTGTTTCAAGAGCTATGCTAGGTTCTTTAAACACATTTTCTCTAATGCTAATCTGGCAGGGAGCTGCTTTGGTATTTATTTCACTTATTGAAAATTGAGACACAAAATGGTGAAATTACCTGTTCACAGTTACCCAAACGGTAAATCATTAATATGGGATCCAGATATGACTCCCAAGCCAAATGCTCTTTCCGCTCTACCACACTACTGCCTAAATAAATGCACTGCTGAGGTTTAAATGACTTCCCCAAAATGCTCAGGATGTACCTGAGTCTAAACCACTCCCTCCACCACATCCAGTGCTTGAATCCTTTGTGTAATAAACTATACTGAGTGGCTGTCTACTAAAGCGTGCTTCCCAGATCAGTAGCATCGGCAACACCTGGGAGCCTGTTAGAAATATAGACTCCTGGGTTCCTCCCCAGCCTACTAAATCAGAACCCATATCTTAAGATCTCCCAGTGATTCATATGCACATTAAAGTACGAGAAGCACTGACCCAGCCCACTGTTGACAACCTGGCTGCACATCAAGTCACAAGGGAAGCTTTTCATAAGCAGACCTCATCCCAAATCTACCTGTTATCTCCAGAGGGTAGAAACTCAGAAAGCTGGCTGGGCACGGTGGCTCACGCCTGTAATCTCAGCACTTTGGGAGGCCAAGGTGGGCAGATCACCTGAGGTCAGAAGTTCAAGACCAACCTGACCAACATGGAGAAACCCCTCTCTACTAAAAATACAAAAATTGGCTGGGTGTGGTGGTGCATGCCTGTAATCCCAGCTACTCAGGAGGCTGAGGCAGGAGAATGAATCCTTTGAACCCAGGAGGTGGAGATTGCAGAGAGCTGAGATTGTGCCATTGCACTCCCGCCTGGGCAACAAGAGCAAGAATCTTTCTAAAAAAAAAAAAAAAAAAAAAAAAGAAACTCAGCTTTCTTCCCAAGCTTTCCCATATGATTCTTGTAAAGCTAACGAGTTTTTCCTAAACATTCCAGTTCCCTTAACCAAGGGGGTTCCCCGCCCCCTTGGTTAACCATCAGAATCACTTGGAAAGCTTTTTAAAAAATACTAATGTTGGCTGGGTGCGGTGGCTCATGCCTGTAATCCCAGCACTTTGGGAGACCGAGGCAGGAGAATCATGAGGTCAGGAGTTCAAGAGCAGCCTGACCAACATGGTGAAACTCCTACTAAAAATACAAAAATTCTCCAGGCGTGGTGGCACGTGCCTGTAATCCCAGCTACTCAGGAGACTGAGGCAGAAGAACTGGTTGAACCCACAAGGCAGAGACTGCAATAAGCCAAGATCAAACCACTGTACTCCAACCTGGGCGACAGAGTGAGACCCGGTCTCAAAAAAAAAAAAAAAAAAAACTATTGTCTGGGCCCACCATAGACCAGTCAGAATTTCTGAGAGTGGGACCAAGGTATATCAGTATTCCTCAAGTGCTTTTAGTTACAGGCAAAGATGTGAGCCAAGGTTAACTATTCCTTACATAAAATAGTTAAAAGTATTACTGCTTTTCTTTTCTTTCTTTCTTTCTTTTTTTTTTTTTTTTTTTTTGAGACAGAGTTTCACTCTTGTCACCCAGGCTGGAGTGTAACGGTGCAATCTCAGCTTACTGCAACCTCCTCCTTCCAGGTTCAAGCGATTCTCTTGCCTCAGCCTCCTGAGTAGCTGGGATTACAGGCGCCTGCCACTATGCCTAGCTAATTTTTCTATTTTTAGTAGAGACAGGCTTTCACCAGGTTGGCCAGGCTGGTCTCGAACTCCTGACCTCAAGTGATCCACCCACTTCAGCCTCCCAAAGTGCTGGGATTACAGATGTGAGCCCCTGCACCCAGCCAAAAATATCATTGATTTTCGAAATCTCTCTGAAACCATGACACCTAGAACCTGATATAGTACTCCCTAGATGTAATAAAGACATACAACTTCTTCATTCAAAATGCTGTATTTTGCCAGGTACGATGGCTCACTCCTGTAATCCCAGCACTTTGGGAGGCCAAGGTGGGCCGATCACTTGAGGTCAGGAGTTGGAGATCAGCCTGGCCAACATGGTGAAAACCTGACTCTACTAGCCAGGCATGGTGGTGTGCACCTGTAATCCCAGCTACTTGGGAGGCTGAGGAAGGAGAATCACTTGAGCCTGGGAGGCAGAGGTTGCAGTGAGTTGAGATTGTGCCACTGCACTCCAGCCTGGGCAACAGAGTGAGACTCCATCTCAAAAACAAACAAACAAACAAACAAACAAAAACAAACAAAAAAAAGCTGTATTTCTCTTTCTCCACTTTCCTTCCTTCTTTGGCCAACAGATCACATTGCTAACTTGCACTAAGAGGTCATTTAAAACCCTAAGCATTATTTTTTATTTATTAACTTTTCATTCTGAAATAATGTTAGACTTAACAAAAAGGTAGCAATAATGGTAGAGTTCACCATTACCCAGCTAGCCCCGATTTTTACATCTTATGTAAGCATAGTACAATGATGAAAACAGGAAGCTAATGTTATGGGATCCTTGGGTGTCACTTTGCCAGCTGGAAACCTCTGCAGCCAGTGGCACCTTTGCCTGAGTTTTGTTTGGGCCGTCTGGGCCCACTCAGCCTGGCAGGCTCACACTACCAGCTTGGATCCCATGCCTGCTAAGGGCAAGTGGAGCAGCAAGGGGAGTGTAAGCAAGCAAGCATGGGTTCCAGCCACTGCGCATAGCCAGGCACACTGGCTGTGGTGGGGCAGGCAGCTCTAGGCACCGGCATGGGCGCTGGCTCCCTGCAAGGCTGTGGCTGGACCAGGTGCACTGCAAGCAGCTTCCATGGCTGGCACCGGGGAACATGGTGGTGGAACCCTGGAGACTCTAGGAACCACAGAGCCCAAAAGAGGGTGTCACAGCCCTGACTTGGGAAGCTCCTAGGTCTGGGATCCCCAAAGGGCTGCAGCTCTTCTCTCCTTCTCTGTTCTCTCCTTCTTGTTGCCTGCAACATGATGAGCAAGGGGCATGTTTCAGACTGTTTGTGTTACATCTCTTTCAGCCCCACCAAGTTCCTGCCCCACATCAAGGAAGAATGAGGTATGCAGATAAATGGAGGGTAAGGCGAAGAGGAGCTTTATTGAGCAATAGAACAGCTCAGAGGAGACCTGCAGTAGGTAGCTCATCTCTGCAGCCAGGATGTCCCGACAAGTGTTCAGCTCTCAGCAGAGAGATCCTGTATTGGGTAGCTCCTCTGCTCAGCTGCCAATCCCACCATCTGCTCACCTCTCAGCAGGGAGGAGACCCTGGAGTGGGTAGCTCCTCTCTACAGGCAGGACATCCCATCATTTCCCAAGTCTGCTTAAGTCTGGGGTTTTGATGGGCTTTAAAGGGGAGGAAGTGCATGCCAATTGGCCCATGGGTGGTCATGGGTGGGCCTAGGAAAAAATCACCATAAATTCCCACTCCAGCCTGCAGGGATGGCAGCCCAGGCCCCAGGCTTCAGGCCTCCTTGGCTTAAAGGTGGGGCTTCACTGGGAACCCGTCCCTTGCCACCCAGGAGCCTGCCTGCCTCTGGCCGCCATTCGTGGTGCCATGCCAAGTGGCACCGGCAGGCCAGCACTGAGCTACCCTCTGCACCCCCCACTCAGCCTCCCTCCTGCACTTGTCAGCACCCAAAGTCCAAAGGGGGCCAAGGCAGCAGGGGGCTAGCATGTCAGTGTTGCCCTGACCCTGTGCACACCCAACAGGCTGTGGCAGTGCCCAGGCTTGGCCTCAACTTTGCTCCAAGATCAGAGTGGGTGCAGGGAATGGGGAGAGTCCAAGCAGCAGGAGCAGGCACTTCCAAGTCTGGGCCCTGAGAGTGCAAAGATGCCTTGGTCCACAGCCATGGCTTGGGCGACTGCAGCTGTGCCTGGGAGGGTGGGGCTCTTGCCTGCTCCTGGCCCCTAAGAGCACAGCTCTTCAGCTGCACCCAGGAAGCATGAAGCTCCTACCCTTCCAACTCAGAAGAGGGCAGGCTTCTGCCTGTCCCTGGTGCCCACCAGCTCTGTGGAGCGTGCAGCCCCAGCCACACTTCCCTCACTGCAGCTGGCATCATGGCAACAGCAGCTCCAGATGGACCGCTGCTGCCATCACTAACACTGACACAATACCATTATCTAATCTAGACTTGGTTCAAATTTCACCAACTGTCCCACCAATGTTCTTTGTCTGGTCCAGGATCCCTTCCAAGATCTCACAGTGTACTGAGCTGCCACGTCTCTTCCATCTCCTCCAATCTGGAACAGTTGCTCAGTCTTTCTTTGTCTTTCATGACCTTGACAATTTTGAAGAGTACCAGCCAGTTGTGTTGTACAGTGTCCCATAATTTGGGTTTATCTGAAGTTTTCTCATAGTTAAATTCAGGTTATAGATTTTTAGCAAGAAAACCACAGAAGTCACATTGTGCTTTTCTCAGTGATCCATATTAAAAGGCACACGATGCCAACACATCTTGTTATTGAAGTTAACTTCAGTCACTTGGTTCAGGTACTATCTGCCACATTTTTCTACTGTAAAGTTGCCATTTTTCCCTTTGTAATTAATAAGTATTTGTGGGAAGATGCTTTGGGACTATGAAAATATCCTCTTTTGGCTAGGCGCAGTGGTTCACGCCTGTAATCCCGGCACTTTGGGAGGCCAAGATGGGTGGATCACCTGAGGCCGGGAGTTCAAGACCAGCCTGACCAACATGGAGAAACCCCATCTCTACTAAAAATACAAAATTAGCCAGGTGTAGTGGCGCATGCCTGTTAATTCCAGCTACGTGGGGGGCTGAGCCAGGAGAATCACTTGAAACCAGGAGGCGGAGATTGCAGTGAGCCGACATAGTGCCATTGCAGTCCAGCCTGGGCAAGAAGAGTGAAACTCTGTCTCAAAAAATAATAATAATAAAGAAAATATCCTCTTTCTCATCATGGCTTTTCCCATCCATTTCAATGTTTATTGAATTTTCTTTCCTGCTACAATTATGGTGGTTCTCAAATGATGATTTTCTAATTCTGTCATTGCTCCTACATTTATTAATTGTAATTCCAACTGTAAGGAAGAGCTCTCTCCTTCCCCATTTATTTACTTACATATTTATTTATTTTTTGAGACAAGGTCTCACTCTGTCAACCAGGCTGGAGTATAGTGGCAGGAACACAGCTCACTGTGCCTTGACTTCCTGGGCTCAAGTGATCCTCTGGCCTCAGCCTCCCTAGTAGCTGGGACTACAGGCATGCACCACCATGCTCTGCTAATTTATTTTTTTGTAGAGACGGAGTGTCACTATGTTGCTCAGGCTGGTCTCAAACTTCGGGGCTCCAGTGATCCTCCTACCTCAGCCTCCCAAAGTGCTGGGATTATAGGCATGAGCTACCATGCCTGGCCCTCTCCCCCATTCATTTATTTGTATCAGTATATCATGGATATTTACTTTATTTTTCTATTTCTTCTATTAATCCATTACCATAATCATAATGGGTGCAGTGGCTCATGCCTCTAATCCCAGCACTCTGGGAGGCCAAGGTGGATGGATCACAAGATCAAGAGATTGAGACCATCTGGCCAACATGGTGAAACCCCATCTCTATAAAAAATACAAAAACTAGTTGGGCATTGTGGCACATGCCTGTAGTCCCAGCTACTTGGGAAGCCGAGGCAGGAGAATCACTTGAACCTGGGAGGCAGAGGTTGCAGTCAACTGAGATAGCACCACTGCACTCCAGCCTGGGGACAGAGTGATACTTCATCTTTAAAAAAAAAATTAGCCAGGCATGGTGGTGGGTGCCTGTAATACCAACTACTTGGGAGGCTAAGGCAGGAGAATCACTTGAACCTGGGAGGCAGAAGTTGTAGTGAGCCAAGACTGTGCGACTGCACTCCAACCTAGGCAAAAGTGAAACTCCATTTCAAAAAAAAATTATTATTATTATTTATTTTGCTGGTCAAATTGTTCAAGATTTGGCCATTAGGACACCTTCATTCATAATGGTTCCTGTATTATCATATGCCTAGGTCATTTTTTAAAATTATGATTAAAGAAACAAAAAATTTACCATATTAATCAGTTCTAAATATAAATTCAGTAGTGTTAAGTATATTCATATTGTTGTGAAACAAATCTATAGACCTTTTTCATGTTGCAAAATTGAAACTGTACCAATTAAACAACTCTGAATCTTCCCCTCCACTCAGCCCTTGGCAACCACCATTCTACTTTCTGTCTATGATTTGACTACTTCAGATACTTCATGTAAGTAGAATCATACAGTATTTGTCTTATGGTGATCGACTTATTTCAGTTATCATAATGTCCTTAAGGTTCATCCATGTTGTAGCATGTGACAAGATTTCCTTCCTTTTTAAGGCTGAATAATATTCCACTGTATATATATGCCACATTTTCTTTATCCATGCCATTCATTAGTTGATGGACACTTGAGTTGCTTCCATCTCCTGCCTACTATGAATAACGCAGCTATACAAATATATAAATATCTCAAGATCTTTTTTCTTTTCTTTCTTTCTTTTTTTTTTTTTTTTTGAGATAGCGTCTCACTCTACCACCCAGGCTGGAGTGCAGTGGTGCGATCCTTGCTCACTGCAACCTTCGCCTCCTGGGTTCAAGCAACTCTCCTGCCTCAGCCTCCCTAGTAGCAGGAATTACAGGCATGGCCACCACACCTGGCTAATTTTTGTATTTTTAGTAGAGAGGGGGTTTCACCATGTTGGCCAGACTGACCTCAAACTCCTGACCTTAAAGTGATTCACCTGCCTTGTCTTCCCAAAGTGCTGAGATTATAGGCATGAGTCACCATACCCAGCCAAGATCTTGATTTTAATTCTTTTCAATATATGCCAAGAAGTGGGATTGCTGAATCATATGGCCTGTTCGTCTTTTGAGTACTTCCTTACTTTCTGACACTGTAAGATTTTCCAGACTCCTCATCTAGTACTCTCCCCGCTCCAGCTCTGGGATCAGCTATTCCTCTTTCCCTCCCGCCCTGCCTCCTTTCCTTTTTCCTTTTCTTTCTTTTTGACAGGGTCTCACTCTCTTGCCCAACCTGGAGTGTAATGGCACAATCACAGCTCACTGTAGCCTCAGCCTCGACCTCCTGGGCTCAAGCAATCCTCTCAACTCAGCCTCCCAAGTAGCTGGAACTACAGGTACACACCACTATGCCTTGCTAATTTTTGTATTTTTTTGTAGAGATGGGACTGTTGCCCAAGATGAGCTATTTCTTAAAAGAACTCTGGTTCCTTTTATTGGAGAATAGTCTTTAGGAAGCAAGATTTGGGTGACAGGTGTGCTCATTGCTACTGAGGTAATATTCTAGGTCCTCTTGGTAGATAAAGTAGGAAATTTATATACACATATACCTATATGTACTTACCTTGATAGATATATATGTATGTATGGAATGTATGTATATATATATTTACATACATAATTTATATCATAAATTATATTGATATCTCCTCCAACCCAACACCACAGAGTTCGCCCTTTCCTTTCACTTCTCCTTATTTGTGTTAACTCCTTTCTCCTAAGAAAACTGACTCTCACTATCCATAATATATATCTATTTGCTCAGTCCCAGAATATACATAAACTCATTTCAGAATTGCTAACTCATACCTGGTGAAAAATAAATTTACTAACTATAATAGAGTATTTGTATAAGGTTGTCCCTCAGTATCCGTAGAGGACTTGTTCCAGGAACTCCTTTGGCTACCAAAATCCATAGATGCTCAACTCTCTGATAGAAAAAGGCATAGTATTGGCATCTAACCTAAGCACATCCTTCTGTATATTTTAAATCATCTTTAGATTACTTATAAAAGCTAATACAATGTAATGTTATGTAAATAGTCGTTAAGAGTTTAGGAGAAACATCTGGTCCATGGCTTATTAGGAACCAGGCCACACAGTGAAGCTTCATCTGTATTTACAGCCACTCCCCATTGCTCAAATTACAACCCGAGTTCCGCCTCCTGTCAGATCAGTGGTGGCATCAGATTCTCATAGGAGCACTAACCCTATTGTGAACTGCACATGCGAGGGATCTAGGTTGTGCACTCCTTATGAGAATCTAATGCCTGATGATCTGTCACCATCCCCCATTACCCCCAGACAGTTCCATCTGGTTGCAAAAAAATAAGCTCAGGGGTCCCACTTGATTCTACATTATGGTAAGTGGTATAATGTTTTCATTATATATTACAATATAAGAATAATAATAAAAATAAAGTACACAACAAATGTAATGTGTTTGAATCATCCCAAAACCATCCCCTACTGCCCTGGTCCACGGAAAAACTGTCTTCCATGAACCCAATCCCTGGTTGGGGACCACTGGTTTAGGGAATAATGACAAGGAAAAAACTCTGTACCTACTCAGTACACGTGCAATTCTTTCGTCAAATATTTTTGATCTGCAGTTGGTTGAATCCACAGATGCTGAACTCATGGATAGGGACAGCTGACTGTACAGTACTTTTTGTCTTTAGGCTTACAGTAAACAGCCAAAATATTGCTTCCAAAGTTACTTGGGTTAGTTCTTTCCTTTTCCACTCCTTCCACTGTGGTTATAATTTATATTTATTCATATTCAGGTGGTTATTCATTTATAATACAGTTAAGTTCATTTCTTACTCTTTGCAGTCCATTTTTGGTTAGCCCCACATTCTGATTGATTGAATTTATTTTTTTATTTTTTGAGAGGGAGTCTCGCTCTGTTTCCAGGCTGGAATACACTGGCATGATATTGGCTTACTGCAACCTCTACCTCCCAGGTTCAAGCAATTCTCCTGCCTCAGCCTCCTGAGTAGCTGAAATTACAGACACGCGCCACCATGCCTGGCTAATTTTTTGTATTTTTAGTAGAGATAGGGTTTCACCATGTTGGCCAGGCTGTTCTCAAACTCCTGATCTCAGGTGATGTCTGCCTCAGCCTCCCAAAGTACTGGGATTACAGGTGCGAGCCACCATGACTGGCCTGGTTGATTTTAATTATTTATTTTTTGGATAGATGAAATATTAATATGGTCCTGAAAGAGCTATTCAAAAGCATATTCATTACAGTGTCACTCCTACATCATTCTTTCCACCACATTCCCAAGTACCTCTCTGCACCCCATCCCATATAACCGAGCTCATTAGTTTCCAGTTTATATGGAAAATCACATATACATGTATGTTCCCTCATTTCCTTTTCTTTCTTTGGTAAAAAACATGATAGTGGCTGGCCGTGGTAGCTCACGCCTGTAATCCAAGCACTTTGGAGGCCAAGGCGGGCAGATCACCTGAGGTCGGGAGTTCAAGACCAGCCTGACCAACACGGTGAAACCCCGTCTTTAAAAAAAAAAAGAGAGAAAGAAAAAAAAGAAAAAAAAACATGATAGTACTGATATTAATTTATACTTTCCTTTCTAAATTCACTTAATTTGATTCACTTTATTTAATTCTAAAAACCACTCCAAAGTGATTTATAGAAATCTGCCTCATTTGTTTTTTCTTTGTTTGGTTTTTAGAGACAGGATCTTGTTCTGTTGCCCAGGCTGGAGTTCAGTGGCATGATCACAGCTCACTGCAGCCTCAACCTCCCAAGTTCAATAGATCCTTGAGCCCCATGATCCAGAGTAGCTAAGACCATAGGCACACACCACCACACCTGCCTAATTTTTGGATTTTTTTTTTCTGAGATGAAGTTTTGCTCTTGTTGCCCAGGCTGGAATGCAGTGGCACAATCTCGGCTCACCACAACCTCTGCCTCCTGGGTTCAAGTGGTTCCCCTGCCTCAGCCTCTCAAGTAGCTGGGATTACAGGCATGCACCACCACGCCCAGCTAATTTTTTGTATTTTTAGTAGAGATGGGGTTTCTCCATGTTGGTCAGGCTGGTCTTGAACTCCCGACCTCAGGTGATCCGCCCACCTCGGCCTCCCAAAGTGCTGGGATTACAGGCATGAGCCACCTTGTCTGGCCTTTTTTATTTTTATTTTTTGAAACAGAGTCTCACTCTGTTGCCTATGCTGGAGTGCAGTGGCAAGATCTCAGCTCACTGCAACCGCTGCCTCCTGGGTTCAAGAGATTCTCCTCCCTCAGCCTCCTGAGTAGGTGGGATAGATTACAGGTGCCGGCCATCACACCTGGTTAATTTTTGTATTTTTAGTAGAGATGAGGTTTCACCATGTTGGTCAGGCTGGTCTTGAGCTCCTGACCTCCTGATCCACCTGCCTCAGCCTCCCTAAGTGCTGGGATCACAGGCATGAGCCACCGCACCCGGCCAATTTTTGGATATTTTTGTAGAGACAGCATCTCACTTTGTTGCCCAGGCTAGAACTTCTGGCCTCGCCATCCTTCCACCTTGGCCTCCCAAATTCTGGGATTACAGTGTAAACCACTGCCTGTAAACCACTGCCTTAGTGTTTTCTTGACTGCTTTTGTGTATTTATTTTGTCATGTGAACTTTAGTGTCAGTTTGATTAACTTACTAAAAAAGCTTCTTGAAATTTTTACTGGGATTGTATTAAACTTATAAATTAATTTAGAGAGAACTGACATATTTATGATGTTGAGTCATCCTATTCAAGAACATTGTATTAGTCTGTGTTCACACTGCTCATAAAGACATAGCTGAAACTGGGAAGAAAAAGAGATTCTAAGCTGGGTGGGGTGGCTCATGCCTATAATCCCTGCACTTTGGGAGGCTGAGGCGGGCAGATCACTTGAGGTCAGGAGTTCAAGATCAGCCTGCCCAACATGGTGAAACTCCATCTGTATTAAAAATACAAAAATTAGCTGGCTGTGGTGGCGTGCACCTGTAATTCTATCTCCTCGGGAGGCTGAGGCAGGACAATCGCTTGAACCCAGGAGGCAGAGATTACAGTAAGCCAAGATAGTGCCACTGTTCTGAAGCCTGGGCAAGAGAGTGATATTCCACCTCAAGAAAAAAAAAGAAGTTTTAATGGCATTATAGTTCCATGTGGCTGAGGAAGCCTCACAATCATGGCAGAAGGCAAGGAGGAGCAAGTTATGTCTTACATGGATGGCAGCAGGCAAAAAGAGAGACAGAGCTTGTCCTGGGAAACTCCGCCTCATAAGCCATCAGATCTCGTGAGACTTATTCACTATCATGAGAACAGCATGGGAAAGACCTGCCCCCATGATTCAATTACCTCCCACTGGGTCCCTCCCACAACACGTGGGAATTCAAGATGAGATTTAGGTGGGGACACAGCCAAACCTTATCATTTTGGGTCCCAAATCTCATGGATAGTCATAAATAATACTAGTCTGTAGTTTTCTTTTTACATCATTTCTATAATGTTTAGATGTAAATATTACACTTCATAAAAACTTTTGGGAAATTCTCCTTCATTTAATTTTTTTAATTTTAATTTTTCTAGGTATGCAGTAGGTGAACATATTTATGGGTTTTCCTTCATTTTCAATGCTTTGAATTTATACAACATTGTGTCTATCTGCTATTTGAAGGTTTAGTAGAATTCCCCATGAGATAAGCTGGGCCTGTACTTTTTGAGGAATAATTCCTTAATAGGGTTCTCTATTTCTTCTACAGAAATTGGTTTTTTCAAACTTCCATTTTTTATCAATTTTGGTAATCTAGTATTTACCCAGGAAATTATCCATTTCATCAAAGTTTTTAAATGTATTTGCAGAGAGGACTGCAAAGTCTGTTTTAATTATTTTTTCTGTTTCAGGGGCTATTTTTCTATTGTCATTTCTTATTTTGTGTATTTGTATTTTCTCCCCTATTCTTCTTCTTTATGTTAGCTAGTGGTTTGTCTATTTTGGTAATTTTTTCAAAAAACCTTAAAAGCAAAATGGTTTGAAGAATTACTCTTATTCCAAAAGAGGGTGACTACAGTCAACAATAATATTATATATTTTAAAATAACTAAAAGTATAATTAGGTTCTTTGTAACACAAAGAAAGGATAAATGCTTGTGGTGATGGATACCCCATTTACCCTGATATGATTATTATAAACCATAAGCCAATGTCACAATATCTCACGTACCCCATAAATATATACACCTACTGGCTAAGCACAGTGACTCACTCACGCCTATAATCCCAGCACTTTGGGAGGCCGAGGCAGGTTGATCACCTGAGTTCACAAGTTCAAGACCAACCTGGCCAACATGGTGAAACCCCATCTCTACTAAAAATACAAAAAAATTAACCAGGCTTCATGGCAGGCACCTGTAATCCCAGCTACTCAGGAGGCTGAGGCAGGAGAATCACTTGAACCCAAAAGGCAGAGGTTGCAGTGAGCCGAGATCGTGCCATTGCACTCCAGCCTGGGCAACAGGAGTGAACGTTTCTTCTGGCCTCATTATTTTTTAAAATTATAACTTATATAAAAGGCAGATACGTAAAATAGGGAAAAGCAGAGCTTCTGTGATTAGGCCAGGGTTGGGAGTCCAAAGCCCAGCTCACTTTCCCTGTGTTTCTCCACCCTCAAGCCCCCACCCCTACTCTCCAGCCATCTAAAGTAACTTAAGGGCTTTAAGTTACTTTAAAGGCTTAAGGGCTTCGCACAGCAGCTGAAAACAAGAACCAAAACAGATATAAACACCAAAAAAAAATTGCATTTTGTTTCCTTCTAACACTATCATTTTACAAGTCTATTATTCAGTGACAAAAAGATACAGCAGGCTCAGCAAAATGAAAATATCTGGAATATTGAGAAACAGATCTTGCTTATTCTGGGGACAGTGTCCATATGCACTCAGAATGGTCCAGCATTTGACATACCACTGTAGGCTTTTCTACAATCCAGCCTCTAACAAAATTAGGCCGTCCCAAATCCCTGTTCATAGAACTGTTTACCTTCATACCAAGAAGGTTGGGAAAACACCAAAATCTGCACGTGGCGTGTGCTCAGGCAGTCTTCAATGAGCTCCCGCTGTGACACCTAAAGTTCTTAAGAGGTTCTCCAAAACAAACAAAGAAAAAAACATGTTGGCCAGTGTGGTGGCTCATGCCTGTAATTCTAGTACTTTGGGAGGCTGAGGTGGGCAGATCACTTGAGGTCAGGAGTTAGAGACTAGCTTGGCGAGGATGGCAAAACTCTGCCTCTATTAAAAATGCAAAAAAAAATGGCCAGGTGTAGTGGCTCGCACCTGTAATCCCAGCACTTTGGGAGGCTAAGGCAGGCAGATAGCTTGAGGTCAGGAGTTCGAGACCAGCCTGGCCAACATGGCAAAGCCCCAACTCTAATAAAAATACAAAAATTAGCCAGGCATGGTGGCAGGCACATATAATCCCAGCTACTCAGGAGGCTGAAGCAGGAGAATCGCTTGAACCTAGAAGGCAAAGATTGCAGTGAGCGAAGATTGTGCCACTGCACTCCAGCCTGGGCAACAGAGCAAGACTCTGTTTAAAAAAAAAAAAAATGTCAGCAAGGCCTGTGGTCGTTCCATGTGTACTAAATGTACATGCTGTCTGTGACAACGTGCCTTCCTTATTGAGGAGAAGAAAATCAAAGTATTGAACACACCAGCACAAAGTCAGAAAACTAAACAAATAAATGAAGCTCTTTTGCCTAATGAAAAAAGAAAAAAGAACTTGATCTTGAATATGACCCTGGATCTTGGTCAAGAGAGGCAAAGCAGGAATGATCAGATTCCAGATCCCAACTAGGCTCACAGTGATAGTGTAGCTAACAGCTCCTGGGGTAGCTGCCCAGCCCACGATTCCCTCTTCTTTAAGAACCCTCCTCTGCACACACAGTGGTGGGTCCTATGACCAGGTTGGCATTGTATCATGCCCTCTACTGGCCACAGTTGACTGGTCTGGCAGAGTTGATTGGTGAAGTCCAGCTAATCCCTGGAATTTTTTGAACTGGCATTTAGGAATAAAATCAGTCTTCTTCCTCCTCCCCTCATCTCTCTCAAAGTTGTAAGATATAAAAGTTAGACGTTGCCATAGTCCATGTTGCCCACCTGAGAAGGAAAAACCAACTCCAGTAAAAGGGAATAAAGCCACCACAGAAAGAAGAGGTAAGAGGGAGAGAACAGAGGGAGAGATCCTGCTAGTGCTAAAGTTCTTGATTTCATTGTTTCTGCTGTATCCCTGCCCTTTCCATAGTTTAGTTTTTCTACCTGTCCTTGGATTCCAAGAGTCAATAAAGTCCACTTCCTATCTCTGCTAGTTGAAGTTGAATTCTTGGCACTTGTAACCAAACTAATTGAAAAAAAAAAAAAAGACCAAGACAGTTGGTATATAGTACATGTATGACTGTGTTGAACTAATCTCATTCCAGAGTTTCATGACTAACTTGTTCTGGGGAAGCTAAAAGGATGCCAGTGTAATAGAAGTCTAGAACAACTGAAGGTTTTCATGGTAACCACCCTCTGAGTCAGGCCTCAGGAGAAGGAAAAGTAGACACAACAAGAGTTAAGACTGTCTGAGAAGGATTTTGGCTTGATGAGACTGGACGCCTCAAAAGTTGTGAGAACAGTGATAGTACCAAGAAGTGGCTGGTGGAAGGAAGCTTTAGCAATCCCATAGTCTCCATCAGCTTCCTCCAAGACATTCCAAATAACCCTATGATTTTAGGTAAAACTCTTCTAGTATAGATAATTCTGTCCAAAATCTTCATTTGTGCAAGAAATCTTGACCTTGAAAGCTTTCTTGCCACCAAATGTAACTTCCTTCCTGTTTTTCTTTGGGGCCTGGCCTTCCTTCCAAACAAGTTTGTAAACCCAGCCTCAATTCTCTATCTCCTCCAAGACCCAAGCTCATAGAATTCCTGCAGAAGACTTTCTTGGTTAGAGTTGCAAAAGCACCAATGGGACTTCACCAGAAAAATGTGTGGTATCTACTGTTCCTAGCATAGAAACAGCCAGGGAGGGGCTCTATGTTTTCCTGCTGGCAACAAGAAAAGCAAACAACAAGAGCAGAGAGCTTTTGTGGTATGCTAAAGAGACACTTCAGGAGGAGACATGAATGGCTCAGGAAGGAAATTAGTTTTACAGTGAAACCAGATACCTGTTTAGAACTCTGAGACCCTCCAGCAGCAGGAGATGAGGAGATGGGGGTTAGGAAGTTGCTGAGATACTAAGAGGAAGGCTAGAGATTTGGAAACCTTATGTTATTATTGGCCTAAATTCTGCCAGTAAACACCCTATTGTATTTCTTTTCTATTAACTCTTTCAGCCCTCTACTGAACCTAGAAAAGCTACTTGTTCATTTAATTGGATGGCTAATTGGGTACAAATAAAGTTCACAAGTAAAAATATCCTTAAATTTCTTCTTCCTTGTATGGACAGGGTTCTTTGTACAGTAGCCTCCCTTACCCACGGTTTTGCTTTCCACAGTTTCAATCACCCATGGTCAACCATCGTGTGAAAATATTAAATAGAAAATTTCACAAGTAGGCCAGGCATGGTGGTTCACACCTATAATCCCAGCACTTTGGGAGGCCGAGGCAGGTGGATTACTTGAAGTCAGGAGTTTGTGACTAGCCTGGCCAATATAATGAAACCCCATCTCTATTAAAAATACAAAAATTAGCTAGGTATGGTGGTATGCGTCTGTAATCTCAGCTACTCGGGAGGCTGAGGCAGGAGAATTGCTTGAACCTGGGAGGCAGAGGTTGCAGTGAGTCGAGATTGCACCACTGCACTCCAGCCTGGGGGACAGAGCAAGACTCTGTCTCAAAAAAAAAAAAAAAAAAAAAGGAAAGAGAAAGAAAATTCCAAAAATAATTCCTAAGCTTTAAATTGTAGCCAGGCATGGTGGCTCATGCCTGTAATCCCAGCACTTTGGGAGGCTGAGGTGGGTGGATCACCTAAGGTCAGGAGTTCAAGAACAGCCTGGCCAACATGGTGAAACCCCATCTCTACTAAAAATACGAAAATTAGCCAGGCGTGGTGGCACTCGCCTGTAGTCCCAGCTACTGGGGAAGCTGAGGCAGGAGAATAGAGTGAACTCAGGAGGTGGGAGGCGGAGGTTGCAGTGAGCTGAGATCACATCACTGCACTCCAGCCTGGGCGACAGAGCGAGACACTGTCTCAAAAATAAATCAATTAAAATTAAAAAATAATAAATAAATTGTCCAACACTGTGAGTAGTGTGATGAAATCTTGTGCCATCCCACTCTGTTTCACCCAAGACGTGACTCGTCTCCTTGTCCAACATATCCAAACTGTCTATGCTACCTGCTGTCTTCTTATTGGTATGACTGCCAAGGTATCGCAGTGCTTGTGTTCAAGTCACCTTTGTTTTACTCTATAATGGTCTCAAAGTATAAGAACAGTGATGCTGGAAATTCAAATATGCCAATAGATGCTATAAACTTTCACCTTTAAGTGAAAAGGTGAAAGTTCTTGACTTAATAAGGAAAGAAAATAAAATCATATGTTGAGGTTGCTAATATTTATGGTAAGAACAAATCTTTCATCCATGAAATTGTGAAGATGGAAAAAGGAATACATGCTAGTTTTGCTGCCATACCTCAGACTGCAAAAGTTTCGGCCACAGTGTGTGATGAGTGCTTAGTTAAGATGGAAAAGACATTAAGTTTGTGGGTGGAAGACATGAACAGAAACAGGCTCTGATTGATGGCAGTCAGGTTCAGTACTATCCATGGTTTCAGGCATCCACTGGGGATCTTGAGATGGATCTCCCTTGGATAAGGGAAGATTAATGTATTAGTATTCAGTCCAGTGGTCAAAAGATAATATATCAGGAAGTAAAGAGCTGAAGATTTTCTGAAAGATATCATCTCTTAAACTTATTTTTAAATTTCCATCAGTTATGAGTCCCCAAACACTCTGCTCCTTCACAAGTACATGTTACAAGGTAAGTTCCCAATAAATGCATGTGAATGAACAGATGAATGAAGTATCACTCTATAGTCTAGGGGTATTCCTCATCCTAGAAATAGGAGATAGAGCCCACCCGCAGGTCCTGTGAAATTGGTTCTCTCTTCCCTTACCACATCTACCTACTGAAAGTTATATCCATGACCACTTCAAGGGAGCTTGGTTTGAGAGATAATAAACAAGAAAATGTATTCAGGAAAGTGTCAGTTTGAGCCTTTGGTACTTACAGCCTAGACAACAAGGCCAATCATGGCAGATGAAGCATTTCTAGTGTTCCCTAGACCCTCTGAACTGTCTGGGGGAGTGGCACCTGGCTAACAGTACTCTATCACTGGTCCACATGCCTGGCCAGCCCCTCACTCACCACGAGGAACATAAAGTTGCCTGATAGCTTGCTACCAGGGTGCATCTGTTTAGCTGGCATTGCCTCCTGTGGGAACAAAGCCAATGAGCCTGGATGGGGAGAGGAGAAATCAAGGAGGATAGAAAAAAGAAGGTGGGGGAATCTGGTGCTGTGTTGCTCTGTACACTTAACAAGCCTTTAATTTCTACAGCAAAGCACAGAGGAATTCATTGTGAAAGTCTGGAAGCCTCTAATTGGCCCAGTGTTGCCACTACTACTCCACGGAAGGCACAAGGCCCTTAGGAGTGATGTTTCACTTGCCAATCTTCTTCCTCACTCACTTTATGTCCTCCTTATGGAGAGACCAGACCAGACCAAAACTCTTTGTGTGTGTGTGTGTGTGGGGTGTGTGTGTGTGTGTGTGTGTGTGTGTGTGTCTGAGACAGAGTCTCACCCTGTGGTCCAGGCTAGAGTGCAGTGGCAAGAACATGGCTCACTGCAGCCTCAACCTCCTGAGCTCAAGTGATCTCCTACTTTAGCCTCCCAAGGTGGCTGGGACCCCAGGCATGCATGCCACCATGCCCAGCTACTTTTTTTTTTTTTTTTTTTGAGACGGAATCTTGCACTGTCACCCAGGCTGGAGTGCAGTGGCGCGATCTGGGCTCACTGCAACCTCTGCCTCCCAGGTTCAAGCGATTTTCCTGCCTCAGCCTCCCGAATAGCTGGGATTACAGGTGCCCGCCACCATGCCCAGCTAACTTTTTTTTTTTTTGTATTTTTAGTAGAGACGGGGTTTCACTATGTTGGCCAGGCTGGTCTGAAACTCCTGACATTGTGATCCACTCGCTTCAACTTCCCAAAGCGCTGGGATTACAGGCGTGAGCCACCGCGCCTGGCCTAATTTTTTTTTTTTTTAATTGTAGAGACAGGGTCTCATCATGTTGCCCAGGCTGGTCTTGAACTCCTGGGCTCAGGCAATCCTCCTGCCTCAGCCTCCCAAAGTGCTGGGATTATAGGCGTGAGCCACTATACCTGGCCTCTTCCTATATTTCTAAGGGACTGCCAAGTGGATGAATCTTAATGTGGAATTTCAATTTCTACTTTTCTATTTGGAGGAAAACTGGTAGGGAAACTCTGCCAGATCTTACATTCAAAAGGTTAAGGTTCAGACAACCAATTTCCTGTCAACCATCATTTTCATAAACCATTCCCCCAACTTTCAGCCTCCCAGGCCATTCACACCACAGCTGAACATAGGTTCACTCTTCCCCACAAGTAAGATTTCTGAATCACCTCAATTTTCCCAAGTTTGACACTCTGAACATCTAGTTTATCTTTTTCTTGTTTTTCTTTTGTTTTTGAGAGGGAGTCTTGCTCTGTCGCCTAGGCTGGAGTGCAATGGTGCAATCATGGCTCACAGCAACCTCTCCCTCCCAGGTTCAAGCGATTCTCCTGCCTCAGCCTCCCGAGTAACTGGAATTACAGGTGACCACCACCATGTCCAGCTAATTTTTGTATTTTTAGTAGAGACGGGGTTTCACTATGTGGGCCGGGCTGGTCTCGAACTCCTGACCTTGTGATCCGCCTGGCTCAGCCTCCCAAAGCACTGGGATTATAGGTGTGAGCCACAGAGCCTGGCCTATCTTTTTTTTTAAGAGATGGGTCTCTCTCTGTCATCTAGGCTGGAGTGCAGTCATCAGTCATGTGCAGTCACAACACCCTGCAGCCACTAACTCCTCGGCTCCAGTGGTCCTCTTGCCATAGCCTCTCAGGTAGTTGAAACTACAGGCATGCACCACCGTACCTGGCTACTTCATCTTCATTGGCCTATGAGCTCCAATAGGGCACAGACTATGTTACTGGATTTCTATGGATTTCCTGATCCTGGCACAGTGACTGGCAAACACAGTAATTCAGAGAATATCCAGTGAGTGACTGCTTGCATGCATGTACTAGACGAGCAGGAAAAGAAATCTGGTGTCAATGAGCAGATGGGTTGGTAAATGTTGAGTCCTTTTCATATCAGTATACCCTATCTCTCCCTATAAACTCCTTGGAAGCACAAATTGAGTGTTTTTCAATTATTTTATCCATCCCCTCTCAATAAATTACTGATTTATGAATAACTAATGAATAACTGAATAAATGAATGCTCATTAGCCCAACCATATTACAATCTCAGGTCTCTCAAAACCTCCCAACACAAGCACCAAAGTTGTTTTTAAAGAAAGTTCAGCCCTGCAAAAAACACTTGCAGAAATCGATGTTGGCATGTTTACAACGTTCATAGAATGCCACCAATACCAAGTAGCAGAGAAAACAAATAGCTTTGAGGCAAATGCAGATTGGGGAAATTGTGATCTATAGGAAGCCTGGCCAAGCCATAGGAAATGGGGGATGACAGCCAGGGTGGCAGTAGCCAAAACTTGTGGATAATTCACAGTCCAAATTAACCACGCCATTCAAAGAGATTGCATTGAAAGCACTGACAAGGATCAATTCTGTGAGTTATTTGCCAGACATGTTGAGGCCAGGCCTCTGTGTAGGAAATGCGGTAGAAGAAAATTCTATCACGCATGGCTATAGTGGCAAAGGATTGAGAACAGAAGCCAACAGTAGGTAGAGGGAAGCCAGGATTCAGAAGGCAGGGTTTCTCTCTGCTGCAGGGTTCCCTTATAATTAACCAATTAAGGCCATAGCTCCATTTCCTGTGGCAGTTTTCTCTGCCATAGAGAATGAGGTCACAGCCCTAACCACACAGACCTATAAAGCATCTGGGTGATGAAGAATAGCTTTAGATATACTTGGATCATTCCCAAGAGGTGACTGGATACATGTGTGGTATTCATAGCCTCAGCAGGAATTCTCAGAAGAATTCTCAGAGGAATCTGATACTAGCTTTTAAATCCCTGTTTACATCCTTATCTCAAGGACTCGAAAAAAAAAAATTGAATATAACCGGATCTATTAAGCAACCCTGGAGGCTGGAATAGGTCAAACAGGGACCCATGGATTCTAAAATAACCAATTCCACTATTATTCAGTAGCACTAAATGTAGTACTGTATGTAAAATGAATTATTTAATATAGAATGTGAAAGAATTATTAAACTGCAAGGAACCATTCAAATTTAACATATTACTATTATTATTTAGATGATATTAATTTTTCAGAGAAACCAAAAGTACTCATTGGCTATCAGAGTTCAAATCTAACAAAGAGGAACAGATGTACATTAGCTTGTGGAGGAAGTAGAGGGAAGTCTACAGGATGGGTAGAAAAATCAAATATCAGAGAAGGAAAAAAGGCATTACTGCATTATTCTATGGATCGATTAATTAAAAAGTTATGCACCTGTTTTTTTTAATGAAGATTCCACTACCACCACAAAAAGATGACTCTCTCATTCCCCTTTTCCCTTATGCCCTTACGTTTTTCAAGAACTAGAGGTCAGGGGATATTTATGGAAGCACCAAAGCATGAAGCAGACGGCCAAGCCTCTTAGTTTACGTACCTCTTCAGTTGAAAGGTTTTGAAGTGAAAATGTGCAGAAAACAAAGATTAGGACCAACTCTGTGCTGGTTTCCTCCTCCTAAACAGACAGTGGGACCATCAAGAGCTGAGTTTTGTTGTTATTGTTTTAAGTTGGGGCAGGAGATATAAGACGACTAAAAGAGCTTCTGCTACAATTGGTGAATGAGTCAGACTTACGCAGCTAAAGAACAGGGACAGCCCAAAGGCAGAGAGTCAGAAAAGAGGAACCAGAATATTGGAATCACTCAGAGGTAGGCTTCTTGGCTCTTCTGTGTTTCAACTCTTAGACTATAGCTCTTTGTTAACAATCCCCTTACATGTGTTGAGACAGGAATGATGCAAAGATGAGGTGCCCTGCAGTGCAGACGGGATGTAAGCTCTGCCCTTTACTGAAGGTTGTGATACCCCTTGGCCAAAGGAAAATTCCGACTCAGTTAGGTTGGGACAGCATTTCTGCAGTTTTCCTCTGGTTAGGAACAAGGCTGGGGCACTGGGGCCAGAACTGGGGAGGGTTCTGTGGCAGGTCAGGCTGCAGAGCTTCTTAATTAGAAACAGGAATTAAGGAAGGAGTCCGTAGTGTAGCTGGAGAAATAAAACCTTATACACGAATTCGTGAGAATGGTTATTTCTGGGGAAAAGGCTGGAATGGCGGGAACCAAAGGCACTGCAGTCTTCCCTGTAATGTTCATATTTAACAAGACAATGTATTCATATGTTGAATAAAAACTGATTTAAAAAATCTTATATTTCAGAGAGTTGCAGAGGGAAGAAAAAGAGAGATGAAAAGAAAAGGAGGGAGAGAGAAATGAAGAAAGGCATAACTAACAGCATAGCTTTCCCTGGATGCTGGGCTAAGACAACCCGCAGGAGTGGGGTTTAGCTGCAGTGGAAGACGTATGAAACAAATCTTGAGGGGGAAGCATCCCAAACCAGAATTTCCTGGGTCACAGAAAAGCAAATGGAATAAACAGAATTGTGAGAGAAACAAGTAGGGAGGAAATGACCCCTTGTCCGCCATAGCCCATCCTGCCTGTCAGATTGAGGCCCCAGTTCCTCTGCTCTCACATGGATGGGTGCACATGCTGGCTCCTTGGGACTGGGCCCAGGACCTAGGTCTCCTCTCGCTCTGTTGCTCCTCTCAGACAACCACGTCCTTGATTGCAGAGAAATCTACTGCCCCGGACTCAGAAAGAGATTCATGAAGAGGGCACTTCACATGGACCATCTACAGTCCGCTGCCCTCTCAAACTTTCTACCAATGCAGTACCACCCCACCCTCCCTTGGCTCTGCTGATTAGCTCCTAAAATAGATGAGCACTTTTGCCAAATATCCAGGGATTCCCTGAGGATTTCCTTTGGGACAATCTCTGGGGAGGATGGAGAACTCCCCCCGCCCCTCTTCTGGAAGGAGGTGATATCTGAATTATGGTCCTGTCCTCTGGGTTCAGGTAAGAGAGAAGGGAAGGTCATGGCCCAGCGTAGCTGTGGGCAGGCAGCCCTTCTGATTTCTCCCATCTGCACCACACGCGCCACCTTAGCCCTCTTGGGGTTCTGCGGGCGATTTGCTCTGGGGTCCCTAGAGGATGAGGGCAACGGAAGACCCCTTCCGGAGACTGGGCGGGAGACGCTGGGCGAGAGAAACTGAGGAGTGGGAGGAGCTGGACATTTACCTCATTGAAGCCCTCCTGCAGGACGTCCAGTAAGTTCCCTCGGGTCAGGCAGGCTAGCATTGTTCCTACTGGGGTCTCCCGAGCGGGGTCTCCAGCCCAGCGGCCGCAGCTGCCTCCTCCTCCGCCCTCTGCACACAAAGGCTCTCGGCAGCTCAGCTCATTGGGATCCCTCCGGAGTCCCGCATGCCACTTAACTGGAAACCTAGACTGGAGCCAAACTAGCGGCTTGCACTGGGCATGCTCGCACGGGGGCCTCCGCTGGAGGGGCCAGGCGCAGTCTCGGTTCCTATGGAAACAGCTGGGCGCGCACTGGGTGGAGCGGCACTGCAGGGCTGCCCCCAGCCCCGCTACCATGCGGGAAAGCCCCGCAGGCAAGTGGGCTGGCGAGGGCGCGCGCTGTACGCACGCACGCACGCGCGCACACACCCCCTGGGCCACTGCGCGGGCGTGTGTGCGTGCGCTACACACACAGACACACACACACACTCAACAGGCGGACACACACACACACACACACACACACACACGTTGACCAACAGGCGGCCGGGCTGGCGTATGGATGTGCTAGCAGCGCACACACACACCACACCAGGCTTGCAAGCGAGTGTGCCCCGTGGGGAGAGCGCGCAACACACACACACGAACACACACACGCATGCACACACTGCTAATTTAAGGCCACAAACACCCTACCAGAAGATGGGTAGGAAAGGGCGTGAATCATAGGATTTTCCCCCAGACTAACCGAAAACCGCAACCTTTTTCCACATGGGTCCTGGACAGTGAGGTCAAGCTAAGGAAGAGGAAATAGAAGGGAAAGAAAGAAGAAAGAGAAGAAGGAGCAGAGGAAGAAAGGGGGAAAGAGGATAGAAATAACTTTAGTTATTGATGATATTCAATAGAATACATTCAATAGAACAGTGCTAAACATCATACAGGATCGCAACAGAAACATCAAGGATGACCAAGTCTTTTCCAAAATTTTTCTTCTTTCATTCTTTATAAAGTAACTGATAAATTGTACAGCCCCTATTTTAATGTGTTTTTAAATAAATGGGTTTTAATTAAAGACTGCAAAAATGTCCTGGTGCATTTGAAAGAGGTAAAAAGCTTCCTCAAGTGAAACAAAGCTATTCTACGCTGTTTCTAACTATTCAAGTCATAGCCTTGATTATTTATTTTTAGGAATCCTAGTCATTTGGAACTCAGTGCAAATTCTTGTTTCTACAGGAAGACTTGACGCTGAAAAAAACATTCATTTTACATTCCACCTCGTGATCCCAGATGGAGAGGAAGGGTTTACAGAGCATTAGGGCTCAGAGAAGGTCAGGGCCTTGTCCAAGGACGCAGCCAATCAGTGACAGGCAGCTCAAGGAGCTAGGAGTCTACAGTCATGATTTTCCGGAAAGTCCAGATTCCTCCTCAAACCCTGATTAGTACCTTAGCAAGAAAAGTCAGAAATGGCTCTTATTCAACCTAATGACCTCCTCAGGTCCTTAGAGAAAAAGAAAATCCTTACCAAGAGGAGCAAGATTAGCAATATTTTGTCTGAATCTCTAAAGCTGCTAAACACAAAGATGTTTCTGAAAAAGAACACATCTCCCCCTGACCACAACAGGCAGGAGGCAGAGAGTCAGCACAGGTGTTGAGCTGTAGCTGCTGGTTGAATGCAGTGGGTTCTACTCTGGATGATGCTAGGGAAAAGGTAAGACACCAAATCATTCTAAACCTGAGCAGCCCACAAGTCCGAAGACCCCTGTCCTTCATAATCTAGCTGAGGAATTTAACTGCCAAGAAATCCCTTTGGCACTACCACACTTCATGGTGTAACACCCCTGGGAGAGTCACTAACCCATGTCAAGTCAACAAGTTCTTTTATAAAGAGAAGCATGAAATTTCCAACAGCACAGTCTTGCATGCAACGCATTTACATGCATAATAATGCAAAACCAAAACACCTAGTTGGTGGATCCCTGGGTAGAGAATTCTGATTGGTTGAGAGCTCCTCATGCTTTGTACACAGAGCAGAAAATATTGAGACATCAGAGGGAGGTCCTGCTGACAGTTTTCTATGCCAGAGGTCAGTGTTTCTCAAACAACAAGTCTTTGATCAAAGTAGGATCTGTGAGCTCAGTGTTTAAAAAAAGACTTATGAAATCACTGAATTTTAAAGCTCCAAAACATTTTGGCCCAACTTCCTTACTTGGCCCAACTCCCTTGTATCACAGAAGAAGGCAGCAAGGCTAGGAGAGGTGCTCACAGTTACTCAGCAAGTCAATATGGAAGAGAAGATATGAACTAGAGGCCTCGAGTCTGGCCCTGTGCTTTTTGCACTGCCCGTCATAGCATGCTGGAGGAATTAAAAGAGACCTGTAGTGAATACATTTTTAAAAAATGTATTATAAGGCATATGCTCTCATATTACACTATTCCCTAAAACTCTGTAACTATGCAAACCACATATTCTAGAGCAATGGTGTTTACTAGAACTGCCTGTGAAGATGGAAATGTTCTATGTCTATGCTGTGCAGTATAGTGGCCACACGTGGCTATTGAGCACTTGAATTACAGCTGATGCAACTGTGGAACTAAAATTTTAAGGGCATTTAATTTTGATTTAAATAGTACAATTTCAAAATATTCATTCTACTGTCCCCATATGACTATTAAGATATGTTCTAAAAATTATACTATTTTACATACAGTCTGCCTCTCACATTTGGAAAACGCACAAAATTCCTGTCAAACCACATAATGTCCTTTTTTTTTTTTTTTTTGCTCAGAAGAGATGTTCACCACAGTTATCTTAGTTGGCCTTACAAAGTGGTTCAGGTGAAGAACTGAGCTTTAGCTCCAAACAACAGTAGCATTTACCATTCCTTCCATCCTCTCCATCCTACCATGTTGTAATATCAACATAAGAGGTGGGAGAGTATGTGGGCTAGCTACAAGAACTAGGAATAATTGGGACAGTGATCAGACATTCCATGGTGTTTGTATGTGGGAAAACTGCAAGCTCTCTGGGTAGCTGGAACCACTCCTGCTCCTGCAGGCCAGTAATTCACTCTTTCTGGAAGCAGAAGCAAAGAACCCAGCAGACTGCTTTCTGCATATCTCTGCCATGCTGCCTGATTTCTGAACTTAACCTGGCTTCTTCAGTCCTGCATTATTTTGACAATAATGGCAGACACTTCCCCCGTAAACTAAAAGCTACCCAAATATCTATATACAACAGTAATAATAACAAAATTGAGCTTTTACCATGTGCCACACCCTGTACTCAGCACTTAGTAGATTAGCTCATTTGACTATCACAATTACCAAAAACAGTAGGTTTTTTACATATAAAGAAAGAGAGGTTTGGAGAAGTAATTTGTTACAGACCCAATAGCTACTATATGGTGAAGCCAAAGTCCAGGTTCTTAACCGTTATGCAATACTTTCATATGAAGCTTGCAACATAGAAGGTACTCAGTAAATATTTTTTCTTGATTCAATGAATGAGCCAGTGGAGGAAACATTCATCACTTTTGTTAATAAATAGAGTAGGCTGGGTGCCGTGGCTCACACCTATAATCCCAGCACTTTGGGAGGCCGAGGCGGGTGGATCACGAGGTCAAGAGATTGAGACCATCCTGGTCAACATGGTGAAACCCTGTCTCTACTTAAAATACAAAAATTAGCTGGGCATGGTGGCACAGCCTGTAGTCCCAGCTACTCGGGAGGCTGAGGCAGGAGAATTGATTGAACCCAGGAGGCAGAGGTTGTGGTGAGCCGAGATTGCGCCATTGCACTCCAGCCTGGATAACAAGAGTGAAACTCCGTCTCAAAAAATAAAAATAAAAACAAAAAATAGAGTAACATGTTAGCCTAAGTAAGACATTGAGCCTTAAAACAAAACCATCATTTGGTGAAAATATTGCCTGTGTCTTCTGTCAGCGTAAAAATAAGAAGTGTGAAATTCAAATCTATATAAAATTTAACACAACTATTATGGGCAATAATTCATGACTATGAAGTAAGAGAAAGGCAGTTTGAATAAATAAATAATTACAATTGTCAATAAAAATATTTTAAATGACTCTCAGAAATAATGTCTTTTATTTTTTAAGAGACAAGATCATCTCACTCTGCTGCCCAAGCTGGAGTGCAGTGGCACACATACAAAATACACAATTAATACAAAAAAATACAAAAATTAGCCACTTATGGTGGTATGTGTCTGTAATTCCAGCTACTCAGGAGGCTGATGGGGGAGGCTCTCTTGAGCCTGGGATTTCAGGCTGCAGTGAACCATGACTACACCACTGCACTTCAGCCTGGGCAACAGAGTGAAACACTGCTTCAAAAAAACAAAAACAAAAAACAAACAAAAAAAAAACCATTAAGTCTAGCATGTTCAATACTGTGTCATTTAGCACTTAATTATAGGTAATTTATGAATGTGAATCTTTATCTCTTTTAGTGTTTTCTCAAGCCAAATATAAACAATTTTAGTACCCTGTATTTTCTTCTCATTCATTTATACATTCTTTCATTAAACATTCATTGAATAGATGCTGAGCACCTCTTATAAGTCATTATATGCCAGGTCTTATTCTTTTAGCAAAAACTTGAAGAACTGACAGTTACACATAAATATACACATAACACATAGGGGCGAGAAACAAGACTGGAGGGAAGAATAGTAAAAGGAAGACTAGTAAAACCGAGAATCCAGTAACTAGTATGTGAGGAAAGAGTGTACATGGTGAATGTGACAGACTGAGTGGGCAGAAGAAGGGAAAAAGACAGAATGGTGAAAGACTAGAGTAGGATGTCGCCAAAGTAATCACCAGATGCTACTGCTTAATATAAACCACACCAAAGCAGATATGCAAAAATATTCTATATGATTTTTTTAACCTATTCCTGGGTTATGGATTTCTTTTCTTTTTTCACATGAAGTTTTAAAATTCACATTTCAAAAGTTATCTGCCAGTGGCCAGGCACGGTGGCTCACGACTGTAATCCCAGCACTTTGGGAGGCTGAGGCGGGTGGATCACTTAAGGTCAGGATTTCGAGACCAGCCTGGCCAACATGGTGAAACCCCATCTCTACCAAAAAAAAAAAGATACAAAAATTCGCTGGGCGTGGTGGCCTGTGCCTATAGTACCAGCTACTCTGGAGGCTGAGGTGGGCGAATCACTTGAACCCAGGAGGTGGAGGTTGTAGTGAGCCGAGATTGTGCCACTGCACTCCAGCCTGGGCGACAGAGTGAGACCTTGTCACAAAAAAAAAAAAAAAAAAAAGTTATCTGCCAGCTATCTTGTGGGTGAATACTATATTAAGACTAGCGACATCTGGTGGATATTTTGGAAGTGACACTTGAGTTTCTGACCCCACAATTCTTTTACAAGGTAATTTATTATTTTAAATGTTCACATTCTTTGATGTAGTCATTTATTTATTTATTTATTTATTTATTTTTACGACAGAGTCTTGCTCTATAGCCTGGGCTGGAGTACAGTGGCGCGATCTTGGCTCACTGCAACCTCTGCCTCCCAGGTTCAAGCAATTCTCCTGCCTCAGCCTCCTAAGTAGCTGGGACTACAGGCATATGCCACCACGCCTGGCTAATTTTTTGTATTTTTAGTAGTGACTGTGTTTCACTGTGTTAGCCAGGGTGGTCTCAATCTCCTGACCTCGTGATCTACCTGCCTCAGCTTCCCAAATTGCTGGGATTACAGATGTGAACCACCATGCCCAGCCGTCTTTTATCTTTTTATTTT
The DNA here is from genome assembly GCA_963573385.1 of Cacajao melanocephalus. NCBI lineage: Eukaryota > Metazoa > Chordata > Mammalia > Primates > Pitheciidae > Cacajao > Cacajao melanocephalus. The sequence goes on along the minus strand of CAUYLG010020965.1, from coordinate 31,863 downwards.
GCATTTATTTATTTTTTGAAATGGAGTCTCACTCTGTTGCCCGGGCTGGAGTGCAGTGTCATGATCTCAGCTCATTGAAACCTCTGCCTCCCGGGTTCAAGTGATTCTCCTGCCTGAGTCTCCTGAGCAGCTGGGATCACAGGTACCTGCCACCATGCCTGGCTAATTTTTGTATTTTTAGTAGAGATGGGTTTTCACCATGTTGGCCAGGTTGGTCTCAAACTCCTGACCTCAGGTGATCCACTTGCCTTTGCCTCCCAAAGTGCTGGGATTATAGGTGTGAGCCACCGTGCTGGCCTGACATAGTCTTTAAAAAAATTATTTTTGGAGACAGTGTCTCACTCTACTGCCCAGGCTAGAGTGCACAGGTATAATCACAGTTCACTGCAGCCTTGACCTCCCAGGCTCAAGCAATCTTCCCACCTCATTCATCCTCCCGAGTAGTTCGGGCTACAGGTGCATGCCACCAGATCCAGCTAATTTTTAAATTTTTTGTAGAAAGGGGGGGGTCTTGGCCAGATGCGGTGCCTCATGCCTGTAATCCCAGCACTTTGGTAGGCCAAGGCAAGTGGATTATTTGAGGTCAGGAGTTTGAGACCAGCCTGATCAATATGGTGAAACCCTGTCTCTACTAAAAATACAAAAATTAGCCAGGCGTGGTGGCAGGCGCTGGTAACCCCAGCTGCTCGGGAAGCTGACACAGGAGAATCACTTGAATCCAGGAGGCAGAGGCTGCAGTGAGCCGAGATCGTGCCACTGAACTCCAGCCTGGGCAACAAGAGCAAAATTCCAACTCAAAATAAAAAAAGAAAGAAAGTCTGGGGGAGCCTCACTATGTTGCTCAGGCTGGTCTTGAACTCTTGGCCTCAAGTGATCCTCTGGCTTCAGCTTCCCAAAGTGCTGGGATTACAGGCATGAGCCACCACCTTGGCTGGCCTGACTTAGTCCTAAATAAGGAAATTAATTCTTTACAATGTGGGGGGCAGGGATGAGGGAAACTGAAAGTCCAACAACAGAAACTAGCTAAGAAAATCACAGCCATTTTGTTTACCAAACACGTACCAACATTAAAACAAACATTTTAACAATTTTATGTTAACATGACATTTTAACATAAAAACATTTTAACAATTTTTTGTTAACACTGAATGAAACAAAGCAAGTTAAAAAGTTTGCACATCATGCACAGCATAATATCTCATGTTAAAAATACACTAACATGGTGAAACCCCATCTTTACTAAAAATACACAAAATTAGCAGGGCATGGTGGCACATGCTTGTAGTCCCAGCTACTTGGGAGGCTGAGGCAGGAGAATCGCTTGAACCCAGGAGGCGGAGATTGCATTGAGCCGAGATCACACAACGTGCACTCCAGCCTAGGTGACAGAGTAAGACTCCCTCTCAAGAAAAAAAAAAAAAAAAAATATATATATATATATATACACATATATATATATGTAGAAAAAAAGACTGCAAGAATATTTTCCAGAATATTAACAGTGTACTTCTGGTGGAAGAATTATGGTTTGCATTTTTAAAAATCATAGTTTGCAATATTTTTCCAATGCTCTATAATTAACATATGTTATTGCTTGTTATAGTTTGTTATAACTTTAAATCTTTTAAAAATGTATATATTCTGATTAATTGCTAGAATTTTGCAACCTCTGCTTCATTTTATTAATTCCAGAAAAAGATGAGTCAAGGTCAAAGAGAGCTATTAATAGAATTTCCACAAGAAGGAAAAGCAAAAAAAAATAAGACAAATATATAAAATTCTGTTCTAGGATCTAAGTCCTGATGGAGAAATCCCCAGAGGTAAAACCGTATTGAAATTCCGGAAACATCATCACCCTTTTCACAACAGTACACCAAAAACTTACAGAAGGCTCTGTTGGCAGCAAGGAGTTACAGAATCTCATAACCACTTGGGTCCCCATCTTCAAGTGTCCCTAGAAGAGCCGAATCAGGGCCAACCTTAAAACAGAAAGAATAAGAAATGTACAAAATAACAGGCCAGGAAAAAAAAATTTTTAAAGCTAAACCAACCTAGTTGGGGCCAGGCCCCTCCCCAAAACCTACCAACTTAAGTTGTCTTGAAGTACCAGAAATAGGACCCTGGTTAGCAGGAAGTCCAGCTGAAGATATTACAAACAAGCACAACAAGGCTATCCCAGTGGCATTTTAAATTTTATTTTTATTTTTTTAGAGATAAGGTCTTGGTCCAGCACTTAGGATGGAGTGCACTTGCGCAATCATAACTTACTGCAGCCTTTAACTCCTGGGCTCAAGTGATCCTCCCACCTCAGCCTCCTAAGTAAACAGGACCACAGGTGTGCACCACCACACCCAGCTAACCCAGTGGCATTTTAAAACCTAGTTGCTTAGGTATTAATAGTAATAAAGTGAAGAGTAATACTCCCCTATCATTAGTCAAGCAACAATGTATTTTCCCTTCTTCCTGTATTTATCAGTCAAGGACCACAGGAAGTATTCTGAAGATAATCAGGAGAAATACTGGAAGCTCTGCCAGTGGCATCTACTTCCCTCTATCCTCAGAAACTCAGTTTTAACCCAGAAAGACAGCATGTATCATTCTTTCTTTTTCTTTCCGTTTTTGTTTTTTTTCTGAGACAGAGTCTTGCTCTGTCGCCCAGGCTGGAATGCGGTGGCACGATCTCGGCTCACTGCAACCTCTGCCTCCCAGGTTCAAGCGATCCTCCTGCCTCAGCCTCCCGAGTAGCTGGGACTACAGGCGCCCACCATCAAGCCAGGCTAATTTTTGGCATTTTTCAGTAGAGATGGGGTTTCACCATGTTGGCCAAGCTGGTCTCGAACCACCTCGGTCTCCCAAAGTGTTGGGATTACAGGCGTGAGCCATTGCGCCCGGCCACCTTCATTTAAATATATAGAAAATAGGCTAGAGAGTTGCTCTACCTATTAGTGGTGGGGGCAGTCCTCCAATCCACCTCTTCTGAATCGCCTGCATGGGGTCTTTGCCAGACAACGGTCAGGGAAAAAGTGATAATGGTGATGATGATAATGGCAGCCAACATTTGACTAGAAACTACGTACTTGTTGCGAGCGCTTTAAATTATTACACTTTTTGGGGTTGATACTATTATTGCCAGCTTTTGTGTGTGCGTGTGCTACAATTTCGTTTTCAGTACTCTATCCGTCTTTAATCATCTCTCTTAGTGACCAGCCGAGGGGAAGCGGTATTTGGGGAGAACGGAGAACAGACTGAGAAAGGGGAGTGCGTTACCCCTCCTCTCCAAACTCTGAAAGTCTGAAGCACGAACTGCAGGCTAAGAATGCGCAAGGCTGAGAGCGGGTTTGGTCTTTGAAATTTTAGCCTCCTGCTACCCACTTCATCCTCGCCACCTCTACATGTCCCCAGTTTCAATCTGGTTGCTCAACTGGGGTAATATTTTTCAGTTACTCGCCACTTTTAAGCACCTACCTCTTAAATGATGGGTCCATCTGGTTCATCATCTCTGTCCCCAGCCCTCCGGGGCTCAGCCTGCCCCTGCTCTGGCGTTGCCGCGGCATTCCCGCTGCCATGGTGATGCGGAGGCCGGCCCCAGGCCCCGCCCGCCTCCAGCCCGCTGGAGCCAACACCCGCCGGCCTTGGCCCCGCCTCCAGCCCTCCGGATCCCTCCTCCTGCATGCCCTGACCGTACCCCTTGCCGACCCAGATCCCGCCCCTGCCGTTTCGTACCCGCTTCCCAGGAGCCAGACAACAACCAATGCCGGCATGGACCCTGCCCGGGGAACTGCGCCCTCTGCCAATGGGAGCCCTCCCCCTGTTCTCCTAAATCCCTCCCCCTCCAGCTCCGCCTCCGGCCGCGGCCTGGGGGTGGGGCCGGAAGGCCTCTCTACTGGCTGGACCTTCGAACCGCCCTTAAAACTGGGCGGGATCGGCTGTCCTAGCGAGGAGACTCGGAGCTCCGCCCCAGAAATCGAGTCAGGCTTGTTCCTCAGGCCATTTATTGATCCTAGCGGCCCCGCACCCGCGAGATCCCACAGTCCCGCCGAGGAAGTTTCCGGCCCTCGCTGTGCTGTCGGTCTCAGTGACTTGAAGTCCTGTAGGCCATGGTTGGAGAACTCTTCCTCCACGCCTCAGCCCCTTTCCCCCATTTGTCTGCTAAGGTCTGGAACCGGACCCAGCCATTGAAGAAACGGCCTAAACCAGCCATGGTGTCTGAGTGCAAAAGCTCAGAATGCTTTTCCAGAGCACTTCCCCTTCAGCTTCGGAGTTTAAGGTGTGTGAAAAAATGATACCATTTAATTCAAGTCCGACAAGATAAGCCCACGTGCTTATAGGGTAACCTGCTCTTTCTGCGCTTTTCAAGAGCAGGAGCAACAAAGGTGGGGTCGAAGACCTACCTCCCTGCACACACCACCTAACCTCATGTGGAATTCTATCCACCCACAGCTAAACCAACTATAACTCCAACCGAACAATGGCAAGTAAGAAGCCAGAGGAGAAACTGGGGACGCCCACAATTCAGGGGCTTTGGAGTTCTTTAAGCTTAAAACGTGGCCAACATCCCTGGGTTGCCACCCAATTCCCCAAAGCAGTAGATTCTCCCCTACAGGAGTAGTGGTTAACATGGGCTGGGTCTGCCTGCCCGAGGCTCACACCAGGGTCCCGTTCTTGCTGTCATAGCGAGGTGTGGCCTGGGGGAAGCGAAGGATCGCGTACTCTGTAGCGTGTTCTAAATGCATGTGTTTCACTTCTCGGCCAGAGCGTGGCTGGGGACGGCTGCACACTTGAATGTCAGCATAATGTAAGTTGCTGTCTTCTGACATGAAGCCTGGACTCCTCTGTTGAGACCCTTGCTGCTGCTGTAACACCCGCTCATACGTATGTCCTGTTGTTTCATGGTCCTGTGAGGAAAGGATAGCATTAAGGGAGATTCATGGCTTGGTTTTGCCCCTCCCCTCCAATGCAGGGGAAGGTCGACTGATGCCCCTTCGCTTTGCTCCTTTGAGAGGCAGAGGAAGACAGACAGAGCCAGCAGATTCTACAGGTAACTGAAATGTGTCTGTTGCAGGGCAAAAGATTTGAGTACTGGGATCCCATGTTCGAGCAGCCCCAGAGAGGGGACAGAGGCCTGTCATTACCTTTGGGCCATTCTGCTGCAGCTGTTGTGGCTGCGGCTTCAGTGTCCGTCTTGCTTGGCTTCCTGAGAGAAAGAAATCCAGCTTAAATCCATTCTCTCTTCCCTATCTCTATTGAGATTGCTTCTTCAAATCACTATTAAACAATTACGGCAGGCTTCTGTCTAATCTCCCTGCCTCCATTCTCACTTCTTTTTTTTTTTTTTTTTTTTTTGAGACAGAGTCTCGCTCTTTCACCAGGTGCCAGGCTGGAATGCAGTAGCCAATCTCAGCTCACTACAACCTCTGCCTCCCCCAGCTTCAAGCAATTCTCCTGCCTCAGCCTCCCGAGTAGCTGGGACTACAGGCGTTTACCACTACATCCAGCTAATTTTTGTATTTTAGTAGAGACGGGGTTTCACTATGTTGGCCAGGATAGCCTCAATCTCTTGACCTCATGATCTTCCCACCTCGGCCTCCCAAAGTGCTGGGATTACAGGCATGAGCCACTGTGCCTGGCCCATTCTCACTTCTTTTATGTCTACTAGTCCTGAATCCAAATTAGGGTTTACAATCTGGCCCTTTCACAGTCTGGCCATAATATCTCCCATCCTCAATTTTAACAGCCCCTAACATAGTTCAACATGAGAACCCATTATGTGCCAGGCTCTGTGTCATGTCCTCAGGTTGGAAGGATGAGTAGGCTATTTCCTCTGCCTCAGGGGGCTTACAGCCTGCTAGGGTAAACAAATAAGTAAAAATAAGTAAATGGACTTACAATGCAAGGTGGTAAGTGCTCAGCTACACCAATCAGCCACTTTGAATCAGGTCAGTCTTTTTTTTTTTTATGAGCTGATTTCTCTGCCTAAAACACCCTCTCCTCCATCCTCTGCTGACTTGTGAACTTTGTATTTATTTGTTTGTTTGTTTGTTTATTTTGAGACAGAGTCTCTGTTGCCTAGGCTGGAGTGCAGTGGCGCGATCTCGGCTCACTGCAACCTCCACCTCCCAGCTTCAAGTGATTCTTGTGCCTCGGCCTCCCAAGTAGCTGATACTACAGACCCACACCACCATGCCAAGCTAATTCTTGTATTTTTCGTAGAGTTTCACCATGTTGGCCAGGCTGGTCCCAAACTCCTGACCTCAAGTGATCCACCCATCTTGGCCTCCCAAAGTGCTGAGATTACAGATGTGAGCCACGATGCCTGACCCTTTGCTATTATTTCTTTGACATTTTGACATCAATGTCCTCCCATTCTCCCACAGCATGAGTGTAGCTCATCTATTATTGCACTGGCAGATGCTATTACAATTGTTTGTGTATATGAATCTATCTCTTAAATTTGATTTTCAGTTCTTCCAAGGCTGAGATCATGTGTCTTTCTTCTTGTGCCTCTCTGCCTCCTTGGGACTCCACACAGACCCTCACATACACTATAAGTGCTGAGTAAATATTTGCTAGATGAATGAAACCAACCCTGCCACTCTGAAATAATGGAAGGGATAAGATCCAGAGAACTGGTCTTGAATGCAGTAACCAGGATTCTCTTTGATGTGCTGTCTCCCTTTATTCTTTCACTCCTTTTCTACCCTTATATCCTTTCCAAAGATGGCAGTTCTATTGTCTTCTCTAATTTGCCTCCCCCAGACTCTCCCCCCAGCCCCAAAGTTACCTGTTTTCTTTTTCTTCTGGAAAGTTGATGGGCAGCTCCTGTGACAGGAAAAACAGATCACCTATGTGCAAGAGCCCTGGCCTCTGCCTTCCCTCCAGCATCATTTGCTCTGTGATCTCTCTAACATTCTAAAGAACTTCCCCTACCTCCCTCCAACAAAGATTCACCCTGAGCCAGGTTCAGTCCCAAAGCATTACTCAAGGGTACCACACCTCTCCCAGATGGATGGTTCTGGAAGGTGGAGTAGTACAACTGACATAACCAGACCCAAAATACAGCCTCAGGCAACCAGGCACTACATGCCAGGATGTATCTGGCTTGAGGGCTATTCTGGGATTGTCTAACAGGCTAATCCCAGCAGTGGGTGAGGGAAGCCTGCCAAATGATAGAATATTCTTGAATCCAGAGACCCTCTTGCCTCTACTTCAGTGCTTTTTTTTTTTTTTTAACTGGTTTTGCCAATCTGGGACTTTCATTCTGGGAGTCATGAAAGCTGCCACAACCAGGGCTAACTAGTTACAGCCCCTCAAAGCCCTTTCTTAACAAGTGACCTCCCTCCCTTGTTCCCTGTCATTGTTTTTAATTAACAGGGAAAGTGAGAGATGTTTAACCTTTAACATGTTTTGGAGAACTTTGTCTACAGAACACGGAGCACTGAATTTGGTGAGTGACTCAGCTATCCTGCCTCACCACAGAGCAGACCTCTTATATTTATTTCTGAGCCCCTGGGGTCCCCAATGGCGCCCGTGTGTCTACGTGATTGGTAACTGTTTGATGCCCAGAAAGGCAACACTGTCTGAGGAAATAGGCTAAATAGTTTGGGGCTTACTCTGGATTCTTTTTCTTGCTTTCTTGCTAGTACATTTCCTACTCTTGCCAGAGCCAACCCTGTTTGTCTGATCTTTCATCTCCTGGGAAATTTCCTCCTTTGCTAATTGGAGAGAGAGAGAGAAGACTGACTTCTAAATCATGAGGACTACTGTGGAAAAAAAAGTCAGGATTTTTCCACACACATTTGACAGAGGTTTCTGTTTTGATGTGATTTTTGGTTTTGCTACAGCTTGCTCAGTTAGTTGACAGCAGTTGAGTCTCCAGCCAAACTCTACAGGTGGTTCAGAAGAAAAACTACTTCTGTGTTTTTCTACTTCCTCTTCTACCACTTCACCTCTTGCTTTATGTTACTGCTGCTCAGTCAGCCTTATCCTAAGAACAAGAGAATCTTCTAATTCTTTGCCACTTGTTACTGCTCTTTACCTACTTATTTTTATTTAAATGGATAGAGAAAATACTAATCCTAAAATACATAGACTAGGTCTATCCAATGTTAGTGAACAGAGGCTGTTCTCAGGTTAGATATTGTACAATGCCTGGACACAGCCCAAATGGAGTGAAGTAAATATTCATTTAGATTCACAGGTGATGGGATTTTATTTTTAGATTTAAGGAAACTAAGTGGGCATTCTCTTACAGTGGTAATAGGAATAAAAAGTTGTGCAATCCTTCTAGAATGCAATTGGCAATAAGTATAAAAAGCCTTAAACATAAATGTGTATACCCCCTGATGTAGCAATTCCATATCCTAAGAAATAATTATACATGTATAAATATGGATATTTGTTATAACATTATTTAAATTGCAAAAAATAGGAAACACTCTGAAGGTCCAACATTTGGTAACTGACTAAATAAATGGCATATCCAATTAATGGAAAATATGTAGCCACTTCATAAAGAATGTTGGAAGAACCCTTAGCATCGTGGGAAATTTTACTCTTTATTAAGGTAGTAAACAGATATGCTTTGGAATAAAAGCTGTGCACATCTAAAAAACATATGGAAATACACTAAAATATTTCCATCATCTCTGGGTGCTTATATTTACGGTTGCTTTTTATTTTCTGCTCTTTGCAGAAGTTAAATTTTCTGCAATGAATATTATGTTTGTAATCAGAAACAATAACAACAAAGAATATTTTAAAATAAAAGTATCTTCAATATTCATAATATTTTTAAGCCTCTGGAGGTTTATTGAGATAACAAAAAATAGAGAAAAAATTTTTATCCAATTCTACTAGTATTTAAAGAGGAAAAGAAAAAGATTTTGGTTAGACTGTTTAGTATAGTGTCTCTAGAATGAGCTGTGGAGTCAGACTGATGAGGTCAGACTAGCTGTGAGACCTTTGGCAAATTTTTAACCTCCCTGGGCTTCTGTTTTCTTATTAATAAAATTAGTATGATAGGCTGGGTGCAGTGGCTCAATCCTCTAATCCCAACACTTTAGGAGGCTGAGGGCAGGTGGATCATTTGAGGTCAGGAATTCGAGACCAGCCTGGCCAACATAGTGAAACCCCGTCTCTACTAAAAATACAAAAATTAGCTGGGCATGGTGGTGCCCACCTGTAATCCCAGCTACTCAGGAGGCTGAGGCACGAGAATCACTTGACCCCAGGAGGTGGAGATTGCAGTGAGCCAAGATTGCGCCACTGCACTCCAGACTGGGCATTAGAGTGAGACTCCATCTCAAGAAAAAAAAAATGAGTATGATAATGGAATTCAGACCTCATGGGATTATTGTAAGGATTAAATAAAACAGGAAATGTAAAATACTTAGCATGGCTCCTGGCATATAATAAGCATCAGTAAAAGTTGACTACTAATGACTGTCACCACCAGAGAACTAACCAGTAGTGAAAAAAGTACCAACACTTGGGAAGAAAGAAAATAAAAGAAGCTGTTACATCTCCTCTAGAAGCTTTTCTATGCTTCTGGATGTCTTCTGTCTATAGGACATCTCAGAGTTTAAAGGGTGTTTTATTTTGTCAATCCTGACATTCCAGGAAACACATATTTTTGTTCCCATTTTACAGATGGGTCAACTAAGGCCCTTTTTACTAACTTAATAAAGAGTAAAATTTTAAAGGTTGGGCACCATGGCTTAAGCCTGTTATCCCAGCACTTTGGGAGGCTGAGGCTGAGGCGGGCAGATCACTTGAGGTCAGGAGTTCAAGACCAGCCTGGCCAACATGGAGAAACCCCATCTCTACTAAAAATACAAAATTAGCTGGGCGTGGTGGCACATGCCTGTAATCCCAGCTACTTGTGAGGCTGGGAAGCTGGAGGCAAGAGAATCACTTGAACCTGGGAGGCAGAGGTTTCGGTGAGCTGAGATCACACCATTGTACTCCAGCCTGGGCAACAAGAGCGAAACTCCATCTCAAAAAAAAAAAAAAGAGTAAATTTTCCATGATGTTAGGTGTTCTTCAACATTCTTTTTGAAGTGGCTACATATTTTCCATTAATTGGATATGTCATTTATTTAGTCAGTTACCAAATGTTGGATCTTCAGGGTATTTCTTACTCAACAAAGCAAGGACCAGATGTCCTTTTATTACTATGTCTTCTGTGTCTATCACTGTGCCTATAGTACATGTTCAATAAATATTGCTTAATAAATGAACGGATAAATGAATAAGTAGAGTAGGACTTGAATCCAATGTACTAATCCAAAACTTACGTGTTTTCCAATGCACCTCATTTGTCTATCTATATATAATGATGCTTTATTTAAAACATGACATCCTCAAGATCTGTCCCAGGCATGGAAGGCAGTAGACAGGATAAAACCAAAACCAGGAATTTATGGCAGTGATGAAAATTTTGGTAAAGAACAGTAACAATGCCGCAGATACACTATATCCTTTGCTCTTCAAAATAAGCCTGTGATCTACACAATGTAGGATGTATTATCTATATTTTACATGTGAGGATACAGAGAAATAAGGGACTTACTACCTATAGTCACATAACAAATAAGTGTGAAAGTCATATTCAGATATTCCATGGATATTCTTCTTTTTCCTACTTCTTCTCTTTTATTTTTATTTATTTATTTTTTTTTTTTGAGACAGTCTCATTTTGTCACCCAGACTGAAATGCAGAAGTGTGATCTTGGTTCACTACAACCTTGACTCAACGGCTTAAGTGATCCTCTTGCCTTAGCCTCCCAAGTAACTGGGATTACAAGCACACACCACCATGCCTAGCTAATTTTTAATTTTTTTTGTAGAGATGGGGCCACCCTATGTTGCCCAGGCTTGTCTCAAACTCCTTTTTTTTTTTTTGAGACAGAGTCTTGCTCTATCCCCCATGCTGAAGTGCACTGGCGCAGTCTTGGCCCACTGCAACCTCTACCTCCTGGGTTCAAGCAATTCTCCTGCCTCAACCTCTCAAGTAGCTGGGACTACAGGCACCTGCCACCGCACCTGGCGAATGTTTTTTTTTTTTGTATTTTTTGTAGAGATGATGTTTCACCATATTGGCCAGGCTGATCTCGAACTCCTGACCTTATGATCTTCTTGCCTCAGCCTCCCAAAGTGCTAGGATTACTGGCATGAGCTACCATGCCCGGCCACTTCTGCCCTTTTAAATAAACATTGCTTAAAAGTTGACTTGCTTGATCTGGGAGGCAATATTATGCAGTGGTTCAAAAGGCGGGCTCTGAAGTCAGTTGGAATCTTGGTTTTCTTGCTTACAGCCATGTGACCTTAGGCAAGTTAGTTAACTTCTCTGAGCCTCAATTTCTCAGCTGACTGTAAAATAGGAGGAGGAGAAAACCACTTACCTCATAAAGTGTTGGAAAAATTAAGTGAGACTGTAAATGCCTGGCATATAGAAAGCTCTCAAATGCTACAATTATTACTCTCATCTGGGGAAGAAAGGAAAGGAGAGAAGGGGAAAGAGAGGAAGAGAACACAGAAAAACAATGCCAGTTCAATATTCCTGCCCTGCTCTGGCCATTCCTCAGACAGCTAGCTTGGCTCTGTTTTCTTTTTCTTTTTTTTTTTTTCTTTGAGATGGAGTCTCGCTCCGTCACCAGACTGGAGTGCAGTGGCACGATCTTGGGTCACTGCAACCTCCGCCTCCCGGGTTCAAGTGATTCTCCTGCCTCAGCCTCCCGAGTAGCTGGGACTACAGGCACGAGCCACCACACCCAGCTAATGTTTGCATTTTTAGTAGAGACGGGGTTTCACCACATTAGTCAGGATGATCTCGATCTCCTGACTTCGTGATCCACCCACCTCGGCCTCCCAAAGTGCTGGGATTACAGTGTGAGCCACTGTGCCCAGCCTCTTGGCTCTGTTTTCTAAGATCTCCTGAAAGGAGGTGCTGCTCTGGTGTTGGAACAAGGAGGTTCCAGCCAGAGGAAGGTGGCAGTGGGAGGCTGGCAGACAACTATCTCTAGGTGCTCTGATTTTCGGGGCCTCCACATCCACCAACAGAGATAGATGTTTCCCTCTGCCCTACCACCCTACTCACCAGCTTCCCCCGCAGCAGACCCGGTTTCCCATGGTGCTCTGTCTCCAAGGGAGCCCAGCTGTTTTTATGCATCAAGAGGCTTGTGCATTTCCTGGTTCCTGGTTGAGCTTTCCGCCAGCAGCTCCCAGAGTGTGTGTCAGTGTCAGATTTCAACCTAGCAGGTTGGACTTCAGAAGCCACCTGCTGGAATGATTCCCAGGTGACTGTGTTCCCAGCCAAAGGGTAGAACAACACACGGGCTCCAGGTGAGAGCTAACTTCAGGATTTGAAGCGTCTTTTCATGAAGCCATGAACTTGAGCTTCAAGCTTCAGTAAAAAGAAACCTGAGATAGAAAAGGGCTCTTGGTTTTCCTCAGGAAATGCTTCTCCGCTACATCATTCTGTCTTTGAAATATATCCTCTATAACAGATGAATGTCTTACATAGTTGTTTGCACGGTACTACTCAGTTTTAACTGGGTTTCACTTTAGAGGTAAGTGCTACCAGTTTTTTATCATCTTTGTCCAGAATCTGGATTGGGATACTGGAGTCTCTTGGCAACTGAAGTTTAGGAAATGGGTTCCTCATATATTCTCCCTTGCTATTTGAAATTGATGTGGGCAAATCACTTAACCTTTATTGGGCTTAAGTTTCTAGGGCTGCAAAATGAAAGAACTGAGTCTAATCCCCTTTCTGGTATAAAATCAGATGATTCTATGATCCGAATGGCCTCAGCACTTCTTAACCACTCACTCCCCTATCCACAGTTCAGAACTACTGATTCTCCACTTACCCTTCAACTCTGTTTCTCCTTCCAGTTACCAAAGTTAGACTCACCCCACACTCACCAGTAGAAAATATGGGCTCTAGGAGAATCTGTGCAACCTATCATTCTTGTCTTCAGTTGTCTCACCCCATTTTTAGTGTTTTCCTCAGATGCCTGGTTATTTGTGTGTTCTTTAAGTAGACGTTTAGGGCCCACCACTCAGCTCTGCACTCCCCAGAGAGTACCCTGGACTTTGAACTCCTCTTATGAAACATGGGGATAAGAGTGACAATCTTACAGGACTGTGGTGAAAAATAAAGCTCTACTGCAGGGCCTGGCATATGGGACATGCTCAGTAAGAGTTAAGTATTGTTGTTATTATTATTACAAAGCATCTTATTTTCTTTCTTTCCTTTTTTTTTTTTTAAGACAGGGTCTCAATCTATTACCCAGGCTGGAGTTCAGTGGCTAGCTCACTGCAGCCTCAAACTCCTAGGCTCAAGAGATTCTCCCGCTTCAGCCTCCTGAGTAGCTGGGACTACAGGTTCACAACACTGTGCCTAGTTAATTTAAAAAAAAATCTTTTTAGAGACAGGGTGTTTTTATTTCTTTTCCATTAATGTGAGATGGGGTCTCGCTATGTGGACCAGGCTGGTCTCAAACTCCTGGCCTCAAGCAATCCTCCCATCTCAGTCTCCTGAAGTGCTGAGATTACAGGTGTGAGCCACCATGACTGGCCAAGATAGGGTCTTGCTATGTTGTCCCTGCTGGTCTTGAACTTCTGGCCTCAAGTGACCCTTCCACTGCGCCTGGTTCCTATATTTTACTTTCTTTTCTTGTGCCCTAATCATTGCACTATCTTGTGGCCATGCTTCTTCTATGCAATCCATTCTATACCCTACTCTACCATTAACTGTATCATTTTCATCCACTCCTTCTCTTCCCAGTTTAAAAGCCATTAATGATTTCCTATCACCTATAGGATGGAGTTCAAACTGCTTAGCCTGGCACTCAAAGCCCTCCACAATCTCGTTCCTTTTTAGCCACCCCTTCTATAATGTTTTTAAAAGCATGTAAGCATCTGGGTTTACACAGTGGCTTGGCTCATGCCTGTAATTCCAGTGCTTTGGGAGACCGAGGCAGGAGGATCACTTAAGCCCAGGAGTTCAAGATCAGCCTGGGCAATAAATATAACAACACCCCATCATCTCTACTAAAAACTAAAAAATTAGCCAGGTGTGGTAATGCATGCCTGTAGTCCCAGCTACTCAGAAGGCTGAGGTGGGAGGATTACTTGAGCAAAAGAGGTTGAGGGTGCAGTGAGCTGTGATCACACCATTGCACCCCAGCCTGGGCGACAGAGTGAGACTCTGTCTCTAAAAAAAGGAAATCACCTAAGAGATTTTTAGATGACCAGAAGCTCTAAAGGAATCAGTAGAGCAATAGACCATTTTGGTAGCCAGAAAACCTGATATGCTTAAAGCAGCATTAATAGAAGACCGAAGTGATAAACAAGAATATTAATTATTCCATTGAAGTCTCTACTAGTCAGTTCATGACTGGAATAATAATTTTAGGTCTAGATGTTAAATTTCATGTTATGTTGTCAAAAGACACTACGTTAAAAATAAAGTTATCTGGGTAATATGTGATGTGGAAAGTGCTATATGATATGGTTGAAAGAACAAGACATGGCCAAGTATGGTGGCTCACCTGTAACCTCAACATGTTGGGAGGCTGAGGGGGGCGGATTGCTTGAGGCCAGAAGTTGAAGACTAGCCTGGGCAACATGGTGAAACCCAGTCTCTACAAAAAACACAAAAAATTAGCCAGGTGTGGTGGCCTGTGCCTACAGTGTCAGCTGCTCAGGAGGTGGAGGTGAGGGGATTGCTTGAGCCCGGGAGGAGGAAGTTGCAGTGAGGGGAGATGACACCACTGCACACTCAGCCTGGGTGTATGTGCAAACAAAAAAACAAAACAACAAAACAAAAGCAAAAAACAAAACTAGGCCTGGTTAGCTGGGAAAGGGAAGCCTCAGGAAGACAGGATGGTTTATCTTTAAATATCAGAAGGACTTTCAAGTGAAAAAAACAATTGCATTTGTTTTCCAGAGAAGTTAGTGAAATGCAGATTTTGATTCAACAAAAGGAAGAATTTATAATGGTTAAGTCAGTTAAGTCCAAAAATAAAAAAAAAAATTAAGGGCCAGTTGCAGTGGCACAAACCTATAATACCACCAAAGTGGCAGGCCAAGGCTTGAGGATTGGTTGAGTGCAGGAGTTCAAGAAAACCTGGACAACAAAGCAAGACCTTGTCTCTACAAAAGGCAAAATATTAGCTGGGTGTGGTGGCACACACTTGTAGTCCCAGCTACTCAGGAGGCTGAGGTGGGAGGATTGCTTGAGCAAGGGAGGTTGAGGCTGCAGTGAGCCATGATCATGCCACTGCACTTCGGCCTGAGCAACAGAACAAGACCCTGTCTAAAAAAGAAAAGAAAGAAAGTGAAACAGGCTACTATAGGAAGTTCTAAGTAGTCTGTCATTCAGAATGTCCCAGAAGAAGTTGATTAATAACTTTAAAAGAATTTGAATGGAGTGGGGATTTGGACTAAATCAGAAGTTTTCAAATTTTTTCTAGCTAAGAAATCCTTTCCCTTAAATAAAGCTCAATAACAAAACATACCAATGTGAAGCTATTCAGGCTGAAGTCTAAGTAGAATCTTTTCTTATTCTTTTTCTTCTCAACTAAATTCCAGAAAGTTGACAATAAAAGCTAATAGTTTTTATAGTTTATATTTCCAATGTATATCCTCCATGGTGTATTATGTGAGGTTTGATAAATATTTATTGAATGAATGAACAATTAAATATGTCAAAAGTTATTTCTCAGGGGCATGCTTTCATTTTTAATAGACAGCAATCTTTTAACCAAAAATTGAATTCCTCAAATGAGGTCTGTTATCCTGGAGGTCCACAGATTCCTAAGAAAGGTATGTGAATGGGTCTCAAGAGTTGTGGGAACCTATTCAAATTGTATTGCCAAATTTGGGAGCATGTGTATTTTCCTGGTAAGAGCAGCTATAGCTTTTGTCAGATTTTCAGATGTGTCTATAACCCCCAAAAGTTAAGAAACAACTACTTTGTTTTAATTGAATTGAATTGAATTTTTTAGAGGCAGGATCTCACTCTGTCACCCAGGCTGGAGTGCAGTAACATGATCTCAGCTCACTGCAGCTTCAACCTCCCTAGCTCATCCTCCCACCTCAGCCTTCAGAGTAGCTGGGACTACAGGCATGCACCACCAGGCCTGGCTAATTTTCATTTTTTGTAGAGAAAAAGTTTTGCTCTGTTGCCCAAGCTAGTCTCGAACTCTTGGGCTCAGTGATCCTCCCACCTTGACCTCCCAAAGTACTGGGATTACAGGTGTGAGCCACTGCACGCAGCCAAAGAACAATTACTTTAATGGAAGAATTGTAGGTATCTACCACAGCCTGATAAAATATGTATTTGGAGGCAGGAAGTTCTTTTGAATACCTCCCAAATTATGTACCTGCATGTTCTCTTGATTGCAGAGAATAACTGAGGGGACAGACCCTCAGGCTTTCCTGAATACATCATACCCCCCAGAGGATGGGAAGGTAATGGAGTTCCATAATGGAAGAGGCTTCTGTGTCTGTGCCCCAGTGTATGCGTACTCAGGCTCTCAAAATCAGTGACCATTTCAGTGGACAGACCTTAGTACATGAAAACAAAGTATTTACTCCAGGGCTTTGGGCAACTCTCACCAGCCAAAAACCATTTTCCCAGCCCCTACCCAAAAAGGGCCAGACAGTCTGGAGACCCTTGTTTTTGTGTCTCTAATCACCAGCTCAGACAGTGCCCTCTGGACTGTTTGGATGGCATATCCCTTTTCCCTCCCAGGATCATTCTCTCTTTTGTTGCATTGTGAGAAAATTATGGCTAGGAATTTGATCTGGAGCCAGAGTCAGCTTCCGGGTGTGATCTCAGCATCCAAGTGCGAGCTCAGGGTGCTATGACGTTGGGTACACCAAACTGAGGAGCTTTTTGTCTAGCTGGCTGTGACCTCCTCCTTCCCTCCCCATCCCAGCTTCCCAGCCACAGAATAGGGAGCAGCACAAACAAGGCCCTGAGATTTGGGTTTATTCACCTCCACCCAAAACGAAACCAAGGCTATGACATGTCCCATGGGACCAAACCATACATTGTGGACCATGCACCTTTCCCTTCCCCCAAGGATGCTGCTACCTCTGGAGTGGTGGGCAGCTGCCCATATCACCATGGGAGGTAGAGGGATTTGCTGGTGCTGGGTCTGTGGCAATCAGGGCTCAACTCTGGCTGCCTCCTCCTCTTCCTCTGGATCAGGAGGCGCAGGGAGCAGGGAGATGTAGACCTCATTGACCTCTGTGTCCAAATGTCGGCCACCCCGAGGCGCTTCCAGGTTTAAGATGCCATCATGGGAGAGAGCAGCTCGGACCCGCCAGGGGTCGACATCAGCAGGCAGGACATAGGTGCGGCAGAACTCTCGGGACACGAAGCCGTGGCGGTCCAGGCGCTGGGGGTGCCGGGCAGACACCTCCAGCAGGTTATCTACAGTCCTCACAGTCACCTCGTCTGGGGTAAAGTGGCTCACATCCAGAAATGCCTGGAACTTGCCCTCACTGAGCCTAAGCTCGGAGGCCCCTGCCCTGCTGCCCTCCCCAGCTGGGGCAGCGCGAGGCCGGACATAGTAGCCATGGTAGAGTGTGGGGGTCAGGATCTCTTCTGGCAGGAGGCCTAGCGGGCAGAGAGAAGGCAAGAGGCAGGATGAGGGAGGATGAGGTGGGCACAGGGGTGAAATGGGAAATCTGGAGAGGAGGGATTGGGAAGAGGAGGAGGGAAGTCAGGAGAAGCAGGGAAGGGAACAGGAGGGAGGCCACACAGTAGCTAGGAGAAGGTAGCTGGGAAGATGGGAAAGAGGAAAGGAAAGGGAGGAAAAGGACGGGAAAGAGGGAGAGGAGGAGGAGGCACCAAACTGGGCCTGGGTGGATAGAAGGAGGACAAGGAAAGGCAGCAAAGGGCAGGCATCAGCACTGCAGGCACCAAGTCTGTCTTGAGGTCAGCAGGAATGGGAAAGAGCCCTGCTTGGAGGGAATGAAGGAGAGTCTGGGGTGGGGGATGACTGGCTTCAGGAGATCAGTTAAGCCGAGTGGGGTGGAAGCCAGTAACGCTGGGAGGTCAGCCCAGAATTTCAGGGGGTGTGGGAGGTGAGGGGGTGGCGTCTGTGCCATACCTTCTCCAAAGCGCTGCTCACCCAGGCGGCTCGGGTTGGCAAATTCGTACTCGGCGGTGGCTGGGTGGGCATGTGGCACTGAGCGGCCCGACATGGCTGCAGACGCAGCGGAAGCCCTGGTCTGAGGTGCAGCCCCAACAGACGCAGCGCGACCCCTCCAGCTGCCGGGAGAGCTAGGGCTCAATAGGAGGTGGGGGCGGGGTCGACACCACCCAAAATAGTGCCGAGCCTCTGCGGGGGAGGGGCGGGGAGTGGGGGCCCTGAGTGCGAGCAACAAGGGTGTGACCAGTGCCGCCCGGACCCCTAGTCCCCTCCCCCGCACACTTCAGCTGTCGCAGGGGGTCTGAGAGGACAGCTGAGGGTCCTGGCTGGGAACGAGCTGGGGAGGGGGAGCTGGTGGTGCCTAGGGCATGAAGAGGCCTCGCTGAGACCCTCACGAACGGTTTGCACGTTTCCACAGGACATTTTCTCCTCCTCAGTGGCAGGCACTGTGCACCCAATTCCTAAAGCTCTCCTGGATTTAATTAATGTTCTGAGAGCCACATAGGACGAAAGATGCAAGAAATCTTTTTGCTCTTTCTTCAGGGGGTGAGGTCTTTCTGCCCAGATGTCACGGTCCTCTCCTGAACCCAGGTCAACCCAGGGCATGAGGCAGATGGCTGGTACTGACATGTTGACCATCACTGTTCTCTTCCAAGGACTCACAAAGAGTTAATGTCCCTGGGGCCCAGCCTAGGAAGATTCCAGTCCCTGCCCAGGCCCAAGATAGTTGCTGGCTTGATTCCCCTGGCATGCAGGACTGGAGAGGAGGAGGAGGGGCACACCCCCCTATGACTGCTTGGGATTCCTGACTCTGTCCCAGCTTCAGAGAACAGGGGTGGGGGTGGGTGCCCGTTGGGTGTGGACAGAAAGCTAGTGAAACAAGACCATGACAAGTTACTGGCCAGCTCAGACGTGTTTGTGTTTCTCTTTTCTTAGCTCAGTGAGTACTGGGTATGTGTCACACTGCCAAATCCCCGATCACAAGTCTCCATGAACCGGCAGTGAGCTAGGATAATAAAACCCCTGACATCACCATTCCAGAAGCTTCACAAGACTGCATATATAAGGGGCTGGCTGTAGCTGCAGCTGAAGGAGCTGACCAGCCAGCTGACCCCCAACACTCACCTAGCCACCATGGACATCGCCATCCACCACCCCTGGATCCGCCGCCCCTTCTTTCCTTTCCACTCCCCCAGCCGCCTCTTTGACCAGTTCTTCGGAGAGCACCTGTTGGAGTCTGATCTTTTCCCGACATCTACTTCCCTGAGCCCCTTCTACCTTCGGCCGCCCTCCTTCCTGAGGGCACCCAGCTGGTTTGACACTGGACTCTCAGAGGTGAGTCTTCCCCCTACCAGGATGGGAGAGTCCTTACTGGAATCTCCTGGAAACTTCTCCATCCATTTTTCTTTCCTTCCCTGCCTAAACAATTTCAGGCACATGTGTGTCCAAAAGTGAAGAAAAATGAGGTTGCTAGTGCCTCCCTCCCCTGTCACCTATTCCTATTTGATGGTCCTCTGTATCCCATTTATTACATTTTTTTATGCACTGTCAAGTTCGTCCTCTGTCCCCTAACTTCTCTCTGCAGGATACCCCTTTCTAGTTTGGTTCATAACGACCTGCAGGGAAAGAGCTGCCTTCAAACTCCTTTGCTCATCTCTTCTAACACCTCGGACTCTTGACCAATTTTACCATCTCAGGTTTCAGAGCCAGGGGAGAGCCCTGCCTCATCCTGAGCTGTTCATCCCCACTGGGTGGAGCTGGGGCCAACCACCACTATTTTCCGCCTTTCTATTCCCTCTTCTATAATTTTCTGGGTCTCTCAAGGCTGTGACAGGGCACTGGCCTGGGTCCAACCAAGCCTTATGAGGAAACAATATAGGTCTAGTCTTGGGACCCCCCACTTGTCCTAAGAGGGTGGGAGAAAAGGGTGAACAAATAAGGTTGACAGAAGCTATCACAGATAACACTCTGGTTTAAAAATATTCGAGTGTGAGTAAACAGGAGCTGAGTGGGCAAGGGCTTTGGAAGGACAAGCAGGACCAGCAGAACGTTCCAGATTGGGTGGGTGGAAAACTGGCAAAGAGACCTGAGCAAGAAGAAGAGAGGCCTTTGTCTCACAGACAAACCACAAAGCCAGGCATTGGAGTCAGAGAGGCAGCAGATGCCAGGCCTGCACCCATCTTTGTGACTGGTCCCTTGGGTGATCTGTCTTCTTCTCTGTCCCTGTGAATAAAGTTTAGGTCTGATCACCACGAGCCTTGGGTATCACTGTGGTGGCTCCCTGAAGCAGAGAGCCATGTTTATTTAAAAAGGGGATTTTTTTTTTAAGCAGAAAAAAGAAGGATGAATTACCTGGACAGAAAGCAACTCTGCAGAATGGTAAGACGGCACCAGTGCAATCAGTGTTTTTGCCATCTTTTTCCAACCCCACTCCCTTACCTTGCTATTTCTAGATGCGCCTGGAGAAGGACAGGTTCTCTGTCAACCTGGATGTGAAGCACTTCTCCCCAGAGGAACTCAAAGTTAAGGTGCTGGGAGATGTGATTGAGGTGCATGGCAAACATGAAGAGCGCCAGGTATGTAGCTTGTTTTTGGTTTTTGTTTTCTGCTCATTCATTCAGTGCATACTGTAATAGTCTAGGTAGTGCTATCAGCTTCGGAGGCTGGCTACATTCCAGTCCCAAGCCATAACGGTCTGGATCAGGGGTTACAAATCAATGTCTGGAAGACTAAGTTAGGGATAGACCGATTGCTGTCATTACTGTTGTTATGGCCAGAGATGTGGCTTTTGTTTTATTTGATTGCCTTAGATGGGATGATGGGATGCTGATGCCCCATTTAAGCCAGTGGTTCTGAATCTTGGCCACATTAGAATCACCAGGGGAACTTTCAAAAATCCTAATGCTCAGGCATACCCCAGACCAATTCAATCAGAATTTTTAGGGATGGGACCCAGGCACCAGCATTTTTTAAGGTAATTCTAATCTACAGTCAAGGTTGAGAACCACTGATTTAGGTATAGGGTTGTAAGACACCTAGTGGCTTTGCATAATTACATTAACTACATATACCCCGAAGGCACTTGAGTTGTGACTTCTCTTTACTTGTACAAGAATCCATGTTTCCTCTTTAGCCCATCTTAATGCTGAACTACTTGGTTTGTCTAAATTTCAGAGCTGTGCTTAGTCTTTAGTCCCCCTATAGCCTGTGTGGAAATCAGTTAATGAGAGCCTGTTTGGTTACATGCTTGAGAGTCAGCAGGCATACGGGTTAAGGTCATCTACCCTTTGGGGGAATTCCAACGAATGGAACAGCTTCTCATGACTTTGTAAGAGGGCTTTAAAATTGCTTCTTACCAATTAATGATAGCTCAGAACCTGTGCATCAACTAGTACAGTTTGTCCTTAGTAACGTCCTCGGGCTGTTTCAATTTTGCTCATATGATTTAGGTTTGGGTTACCTCCTCGGAGTCATTTTTTTTCTTTTTTTTAGCAGCAGTCCTATTGTTCTGGAACATTCTGGGACATTCCTGAAGAGTCAGGATGATTTTCGGGCTTCCTCAGGGACTCAGATTCTAAATGAGATTCCAAATTCTGTAGGCCCAGCCAACATTGATCTAAACCTTTGGGAAATACCCCTAAACATATCTATGCCTCAGGGTTTGAAAAACAATGATGTGTTGGGCTGTTTCAGACTTCTCAGATTCTCACTGGTAGGAATGACTACCTAGGGAACTTCATCTTAGCTCCAAACCTGAAATGAAGAATTATTTATTCTTCCTATGTTGTCATGTCATTTGCTCTCACCTAAGGGGAAATCAGGATGCCTGAGTTCTAGGCAGGTGAAAATATTTCCTGTTCTTATCTCTCTGCCTCTTTCCTCATTCTCTTGGGTTAGGATGAACATGGTTTCATCTCCAGGGAGTTCCACAGGAAATATCGGGTCCCAGCTGATGTGGACCCTCTCGCCATTACTTCATCCCTGTCATCTGATGGGGTCCTCACTGTGAATGGACCAAGGAAACAGGTCTCTGGCCCTGAGCGCACCATTCCCATCACCCGTGAAGAGAAGCCTGCTGTCACTGCAGCCCCCAAGAAATAGATGCCCTTTCTCGAATTGCATTTTTTAAAACAAGAAAGTTTCCCCACCAGTGAATGAAAGTCTTGTGACTAGTGCTGAAGCTTATTAATGCTAAGGGCAGGCCCAAATTATCAAGCTAATAAAATATCATTCAGCAACAGATAACTGTCTTGTGTTTGACTATTCCACACGCTTTTAAATATATGTACAAATACCACAGATCCATTTATGATTGCATTATGATTTAGAGGGCCAGGGATTTTAGAGTCAGAATGACTGGCTTCACCATTTACTAATGGTATAAATTTAGGCAAGTTGCTTAACCTTTCGGGTCTTCAGGTTTTCCATTTATAACACGGGTTACTGAGTTGTGCAGAGCTATTATAGGAAGTAAATAAGGAGAAGAAGCAGAAAAAGCCCCTGGCAGAGTTCAAGGACTATTAGTTACTTTCTCTCTGCCCTCTTTGATTTTAGCCCTCAGTTTAAAGGACTGGAACAAATCTGAATGAACTCTGGATAATGCTATATAAAAGCCCTTACTGCATCTCTAAAAATCATTACATCACCAGGGAAGACATGGTGACCCTAATATTTTTTGACATTTTCCTATTGCTAAACTTTGCCTTTAGCTGATTTACAGGGACAACAAACAGGACTTGGGTGATTATAACCTAACAAGCTCTGAGGTATAGTCTAAATCAGTGGCCCCCAACCTTTTTGGCACCAGGGACTGGTTTTGTGGAAGACAATTTTTCCATGGCCCCGGGGGAGCAGAGGAGGGTTTCAGGATGATTCAAACATTGGATTCTCATAAGGAATGCACAACCTAGATCTCTCACATGTGCAGTTCACAGTAGGATTCTGCTCATATGAGAATTTAATGCCACCATTGATCAATCTGAGAGGAGGCAGAGCTCAGGTTCACTCACCTCCTACTGTGTAGCCTGGTTCCTAATAGGCCACAGCCAGTACTGGTCTATGGCCTGGGGGTTGGGGATCCCTAGTCTTAAGTTATCTAGCAAACACCTACTAACCTAAGGCCAGGAAATATCCAATCCAATGACCTACCACATAATACTTAAGTTTTACAATTACAATTAATAACTGATCAATAAGTGGTTCTATTATTTAGCTTAAAGACATACCACTGTACAAAAAACATCCCGCCTCAAAACAAAAAGCAACCTTCCATTTCATTTCTGTGGGTCTGGACAAAACTTCTGATTCACTTGATAAACAGCACTGCTGTAGGTGATCTGGTATAAATGTTTATTGACAACTCTTATTTTTTCTTTAGTAGCTTCTAGCTAATTTTTCATTTCTTGCAAAATCAGAAATGAGCCAGTTTGGGGACTGACCAGGATTTTGAAATATTCTACATGAAACAATTGCTCCAAATGTTTTTGTGGCATAGAGGGAAACAACACATACTAGGGCCTATCAGAGGGTGAAAGGTGAGAGAAGTGCAAGAATTGGGAAAAACACCTAATGGATAGTAGGCTTAATACCTGGGTTATGAAACAATCTGTATAACAAACCCCATGACACATATTTACCTATGTGACTAAATGAAGGAAAAAAAAGATCGCAATGAGATACCACTGTGCCCCTATTAGAATGACTAAAATGAAAAATTGATTATACTAAGTAAAACAAAAAAATAAATTTAAAACTTAACAATAAAAAAATTAATGATGCAGGGGTGTGGAGCTAGGACGATATAAATTGTAAATCTATACAGGTTCAAAACGCTTTCTCTTAAAAAACAATTCCCTAATAGTCTGAAATGCTGTGATCTAGCCAGAAGTTTACCGCCAATCTTCGTGGCTCTGTAGCAGACTCTGTTGGTGCCTAACCAATAGCTATTTAACACCTTCAGCCTTGCCAGCAGTACCCCAGATTGGTTTAGGTATACACCATATTCTTCCTAGCCATGTCCTTCAGAGAAGTGAACTCAAGCTCCAGCCACAAGAGGTCTATCTTGATTAGTCCACATCAAGCAGGGAAATTCTCTTCTTGATTTTCAAGATTAATCTCGAAAGGGCTATGACTCAATTATGGCAAATGAGACAGGAGGGAAGTCTGTTGGAGATGCTTCTAGAAAAAGTTTCTAAACTAAGAACAAGTTTCTAAAGGATTCAAAGAGAGAGAGAGAGATCTTTTTTTTTTTTCTTGCTCTGGATGTTGGAGCATGAGAATGTGGTGCCTGGATTACTGTAGCCATTTTGAAAACGTGAGGGGTTTATTCATGATAGGCTCAGCACAAAGACAATAATCTCAGGTCCTTAATGGGTCAATGAATTGCTGAATTAGCTGACTCTAGAGTTTCCCTACTTCAGACTGTCTGATTATGTCCTGTTTTTGTTAATAATCTATTTTGATGTGGGTTTTCTGTTACTAGTAGGCA
The DNA here is from genome assembly GCA_963573385.1 of Cacajao melanocephalus. Taxonomy (NCBI): domain Eukaryota; kingdom Metazoa; phylum Chordata; class Mammalia; order Primates; family Pitheciidae; genus Cacajao; species Cacajao melanocephalus. The sequence goes on along the minus strand of CAUYLG010020965.1, from coordinate 7,203 downwards.
AAAACATCTGACATTATAAGGGCTGAATTAGATAGTACAAAATAACTGAATGCCTGGAAGCCATGTGTCAATTTTAATCATTTTAGTGAATTACCATTTCCAAAGCAATGATTGACTTGGTTTTAAATAAATCACAACTTTGACTATTAATGAAATTTGTTTCAAACATGTGCAGGATTACATTTTTTTGTTTATCGTTACCCTAAGTGTCTAAGTTAGACTGGTTCTTTATTGTTATTCTTTTCCGGATCACACCCTTTGCTGTGGCTATTCACAGCTACAATATTAGTATAGGACTATTCTAGTACAGTATATTTGATGGTTTTTTAAGTTATATAGCTAGTTCATCCATGATTCTACTTCATTCCCTATATCTGAATTATGCCAGAAGTTCACGGAGGCAATTCTAATGAGCATTTATTTTGTTTTTTAATATTAGCTAACATTTACTGAGCACTATATTAGTCCATTCTCACATTGCTATAAAGAACTACCTGAGACTGGGTAATTTATGAAGAAAAGAGTTTAATCAGTTCAGAGTTCCACAGGAAGCATGGCTGGCGGGCCTCAGGAAACTTAAAATCATGGTGAGAAGGCACAGGGGAAGCAGGAACATCTTACATGGCTGGAGCAGGAGGAAGAGAGAGTGAAGAGGGAAGTGCTACACACTTTTAAACAAGTCAGATCTCATAAGAACTCGCTCACTATTATGAGAACAACTATGAAGTCCACTCCCATGATCCAATCACATCCCACCAGGCCCCTCTGCCAACATTAAGGATTACAATTTGGCATGAGATTTAGGTGGGGACACAGAGCTAAACCACATCAAGCACTTACTATGTGGCAGACACTGTGCTCAGTGCTTTAACCTTTTTAAAGCAATCATTTTTTTAAAATAATAATTCTGGGGAACGTGTGTATAATGCATATATGTTATTTCAGTAAAATGTAATACTTAGAAAATAAGATGATCTTTGCATAATGCTTTTGGAATGATACATATTTTTATGCTTTGAAAAATTCCGTGCTACTTTTAACTTCACATTTTTATTCTGAAGATTGAACTGGGTTTGATTGTTGTTCTGAAGATTTACAATCGCTGTTTATTCAATAATTATTTGAATGCCTTCTACGTGCTAGCTACAAAAATAAGACATGTTTTCTGCCCTTAAGGAATTAAGAATTGAGTGGAAGAACAGGCAAGTAAAAAGATAATTCCAAGACAACTTTTTAAGATCTCAAGATGTCCATTCAAAATGTCTACTATGGGGGCCCCCAAGGGAAATACCTACTCTGGACACAGAAGGAATCCTGGAGACAGTTACCCCTAGATGAATTTTGTTTGGTTGGTTTGTTTTTGTGGTGTTGTTGTTGTTGTTTGCACTGGCATGATGTATTAGTGCACTTTTATGCTGCTGATAAAGACATACCTGAGGCTGGGTAATTTATCAACAAAAAGAGGTTTAATGGATTCACAGTTCCACATGTTTGGGGAGGCCTCACAATCATGGTGGAAGGCGAAAGGCACATCTTACATGGTAGCAGATAAGAGAGAAGTGAGAACCAAGCAAAAGGGATTTCCCCTTATAAAACCATCAAATCTCATGAGACTTATTCACTACGACCAGAACAGTATGGAGGAAACCGCCCCCATGATTCAATTATCTCCCACCAGGTCCCTCCCACAACATGTGAGAATTATGGGAGCTACAATTTAAGATGAGATTTGGGTGGGGACACGGCCAAACAATATCACATGATTACGGCTCACAGCAGCTTCAACCTCCTGGGCTCAAGCTACCTTCCTGCCTCAGCTTCCCAAGGAGCTGGGAGTACAGGCCTGAGCCACCATGCTGGGCTTTTTTTTTTTTTTGTAGAGACAAGGTCTTACTATGTTGCCCAGGCTGCTCTTGAACTCCTGGGCTCAAGGGAGCCTCCTGCCTTGGCCTCCCAAACTTCTGGATTATAGGTGTGAGCCACCACATCTGACCTCCTGACTGAATTTTTATTAATGAATTAATTTCTTTTGGGACAAAGTCTGACTTTGTCACCTAGGCTGGAGTGTAGTGATATAATCACAACTCACTGCAGCCTTGGCCTTCCAGGCTTAAACGGTTCTCCCACCTCAGCCTTCTGAGCAGCTGGGACTACAGGCGCATACCACCACACCCAGCTAGTTTTTATATTTTTTGTGAGATGGAATTTCACTATGTTGCTCAGACTGGTCTCAAACTGCTGAGCTCAAGCGATATGCCTACCTTGGCCTCCCAAAGTGCTGGGATTACAGGTGTGAGCCACTGCACTTGGCCTGCTGACCAAATTTTTTAAACAGCTTCTTTGAGACATCATTCACATAATATACAATTTACCCAAACTACTATTTGATGGCTTTAGAATGTTACAAAGTAGTACATCCATCACAATCAATTTTAGATCATTTCATTAGCCCAAGAAGATACCTTACACTCCTTTGCCATTATCCTCCCATGCTTGCCCCTTTGCCCTAGGCAACCACTTATCACTTTCCTTCTTTATTGATTTGCCTATTTTGGACATTTCCTATAAATAGAGTCATACAATGTGTAGCCCTTTGTGACTGGCTTCTTTTACTTAGCATAATCAAGGGTCATTCCTTTTTGTTGCCAAATAATATTTCATTGCAGAGGCATACCACGTTTTATTTATTCATTCATCAGTTGATGGACATTTGAATTTCGACATTTTGGCTATTATGAATATTGCTGCTATTAATATGTGTGCACAAGTTTTTATTTAATTTATAATTATTATTATTATTTTGAGAGTCTTGCTCTGTCACCCAAGCTCAAGTGCAGTGGTGCAATCTTGGCTCACTGCAACCTCTGCCTCCCAGGTTCAAGTGATTCTCCTGCCTCAGCCTCCTAAGTAGCTGGGATTACAGGTACATGCCACCATGCCCAGCTAATTTTTGTATTTTTAGTAGAGACTGGGTTTCACCATGTTGGTCAGGCTGGTTTCAAACTCCTGGCCTCAGGTAATCCACCCGTCTCAACCTTCCAAAGTCCTGGGATTGCAGGCATGAGCCACTACACCTGGTCCCAGTTTTTATTTTTAAACACCTATTTTCAGTTCTTTGGGATATATGCCTAGAAGTAGAACTGCTGAGTCACATAATAATTCTATGTTTAACTTTTTGAGGAATGCCAACTATTTTCCACAGTGGCTATACCATGTTACATTCCCACTAGCAGTGTATGAATATTCCAATTTTCCATATTCTCACCAACACTTGTTATCATCTTTTTATTTTAGCCATCCTTGTGGGTGTCTGACTGAATTGGTAATGGTGTATAGTACTTAGCAAGATGCAGAAAGAAGGAAAAATAGACCTAGGAAGAGATAACAGCATGAAGTGCCTGGGTATTTAGGTTTAGTTGGAGCACTGGATATATAAGAAAGAGTGTGAGAAATGAGGCAAGAGGGTTGGAAAGTGGCTCTGGAGTTTGGAATTCATTTTGAAGATTATAGAAGCCAATTAAGGAATTTAGCCAAGTGAGTGGCATGATCAACTTTGCATTTTAAACTCACTCTAGGAGAAACATAGCAATTGATAAATACGAAGCAAAATGGAACACAGACATCAACCAAAAAGGTGTTGCAGCAGACTAGGTGAGAAATAATGGAACATTGGAATATGACAAAGGCAATAGAGATGTGGAAAAGGAGGGCATATCAAGAGGTAATACAGAAACAGAATTTATAGGGCTTGTATCTATTTGGATAAGGAGGATGAGAAAGGGGATGCCAAAATAATTCTTTGGTTTCTGGTTTTTACAATTGTGTGAACTTATTATACAACGTACAATTTTAAAAATAAGAATGGTTAAAGAGAGCTATGAAATTCACCAAGATACAGAATATACCAGGAGAAAAAAATTTTGAGATGAAAGATTATGAAAGCAGTTTAGATATGTTGAGTTTGTGAGGTCTTCGGGAATTCAAATGGAGATATTCAACAGATAGCTGGATATTTATATCCAGTGTTCTGGAGACACATCTGGGATAGAAGTGTAGGTTTAAAATTTGGAAGTATATAGATAGGAGTTAAAGGCATAGGAGTGGATAGTATTACCTAGGGGTAGCAAAAGAGGAGCAGAAGGGCCAGTCATGGACTCACTGGAAAGGCAAACTTAAGGGATTGGCAGAGAAAAATGAGCTCATAAAAGAGATCTAGTAATAATCAGAGAAATGAGAGAAAAACACGTTTAGCACAATGTCATAGAAACTAAGGGAATAAGATTTCAAGAAGTAAAAGGGGGGTGGTCAAGTGGATTATCAAATGCAGAATCTAAAAGTAACATATGAGCCAAAGTATCCATTAGATTTGGTAAAATTTTCACTGTCATTGAAACACTTTTAGGAAACTGGTGGGTCAAAGAGGAAATGGGGGACAGACTTCTTGACAAGATAGAGCAGTAAGCTCATATCTGATGCAATCCCTCTGCTGTAAACACACAGCAATGGTAGAATTTTTAAAGTAGAAAAGATACATGACAATACGGACAAATTAAATTATAAAATATTTAAATAAATAAAATTTAGGAGGATGGGCCTATTAGACTGTAGATAGAAGAAGACAGTGGAAGCTGATAAGTTCAACTCCTACAGGGTAAAGGGACTAAAAGTACTCAACCTAAGACAGAAGAAACAATTGGATCATGACTTAATGCCAGTGGCTGTGGGGGGATTTTCTCACTTGTGAAAGAAAGACAGAAAAATCCCGTCCATCTGCCTTCTGGGGTTATGGTTGAATAGAAACTGGGCTTAGTGAGGTGGAAAGACCAAGACATAGCCTCTTGATTCAGAATTTACATATGATATCTTTTTTTTTTTTTTTATGAGACAGAATCTTGCTCAGTTTCCCAGTCTGGAGGGCAATGGCGCAATCTCTGCTCACTGCAACTTCTGCCTCCCACGTTCAAGCGATTCTTCTGCCTCAGCCTCCTAGTAACTGGGATTACAGGGACCCGCCACCACGCTCGGCTAATTTTTCTGAATTTTTAGTAGAGACAGGGTTTCACCGTGTTGGCCAGGCTGGTCTGGAACCCCTGATCTCAAATGATTTGCCTGCCTCAGCCTCCCAAAGTGCTGAGATTACAGGCACGAGCCATTGCGCCCAGACTACATGTGATATCTTATAGCTCAGTGACAGCATCCAATATGACAGCAGGACAGTAGCCCCATTCATCATTATAAAATCCCATTTAGAACTGGGAAGGAGAGAGATGTAAGAAGCATGATGAAGGCAACTGCAAAACTACTAGAGAGTAAGGAGTGGTGGACATAGAATCAGAGAAATAAAGAAGGAAAAGCAAACTGAGAATCTATTAAAAACCAACATTCCAAACACATGAAGAAATCTCATAGTAAGAAAGATAGGCAACAATAAAATCAACAATAAGAAAAATGAAGGACCTTGGAACCCATCCATTCTTTTACTTTAAGAAAAATCGAGTAACTGTTGCAGAGATATTTTATATTTCTGTATTTTGCAGCTGCCTTTTGGTAAGAAGCACTTTTTCCAAATAAAAAATATTTTAATAAAAATTAAAATAAGGGGCTGGGTGCAGTGGCCCACACCTCTAATCCTAGCACTTTGGGAGGTTGACACAGGTGGATCACCTGAGGTCAGGAGTTCAAGACCAGCCTGGCTGACATGGTGAAACACCATCTCTACTAAACATACAAAAGTTAGCCTGGCATGGTGGCACATGCCTGTAGTCTCATCTACTCAGGAGGCTGAAGCAGATGAATTCGTTGAACCTGGGAGGCAGACATTGCAGTGAGTTGAGATCGCACCAGGGCACTCTAGCCTGGGCAACAGAGTGAGACTCCTTCTCAAAAAAAAAGGAGGGGGGAATAATTTTATTTAGAAAGGGCAAGAAATACTAAATTAAAACAAGCAGAAGTTTAAACGTCGATGGACATGAAAAAGAACCATTTAGATGTGTTAGAAATTGATGTTATGAATGCTATAAAGAACAAAGTTACACATTTACAAATTGAAAGAAAGCTGAGGAATTCACTTAGAATACAGCAAATTAAGGGGAAAGATTTTTTAAAATAAGAACAGTTAAAGATATATGGAGGAGAAAATGAGAAACCAACATGTATCCAAACAGGTTCTTCTAAGAATTAATAGAGGAAATGATAAAGCTTTATTTAAAGAGATTTTTCAGAATTGAAGATGTGAGTCTTCAGATATTGAGCAGGATACATAATACTAAATATGCACTTAAATATATGACTGTGAAAATCCAGAACAATAAGGATCAGAAAAATCTTAAAAGATATGAGGACAGAAAGATGTATTAATTACAAATAAGTTACAATTAGATTGACAGCAGACTTCTCAGCATCAATAAAAATCAAAAGACAATAGAGTAATGGTGTCAAAGTACTGGTAGAGCAGAAATAGCTGTTAACTCATAGTTTTAGGTAAGTTATCACTCAAAGTAAAATATGCCACGAATGCAAAGATGGCTCGATATTGGAAAATCTCTCAATATAAATTTACTATATTAGTAGACCAAAAGAAAATAAATCTTATGATTATCCCAACTAATGTGTGGTTCAGCTTCTCTATTTATATGGAGGGAAACTTCTGTCAGAAAATCAGAAATAAAAGAAACTTCCTCAAGTTGGTAAATACTATATAACAAAAACTTAGTGCAAACATTATACTTACCAAAGAAAATTTAAATTCATTTCATTCCTTTGAATATCCTGAGCAAGACAAGGATGCCCATTATCACTCTTAATATTTAATATAGCAGTAAAGGTTCCAACCAATGCCATAACAGAAGAAAAAACAAAGAGGTGTAAGAATTGGAAGGATATGAAACTGTTATTATTTATAAATGATATAATAATATGCCAAAACCACCTCAAAAGAATCAACAGATAGGCTGGGCATGATAGTTCATGCCTGCAATTCCAGCACCTTGGGGTGCTGAGGTGGGAGGATCGCATTACCTCAGGAGTTTGAGACCAGCCTGGGCAACATGGTGAAACTCTGTCTCTACTAAAAAAAAAAAAAAAAAAAAAAAAAAAAAAAAAAAAAAAAAAAAAAAAAATATTAAGGTGTGGTTGTTTAAACCGGTTTTTAAGGGTAATGTTTGGGGGGTGGGGGGTTAAAAACAAGAATATGGGTGTTGGATT
>CAUYLG010020964.1:0-14721 GCA_963573385.1 Cacajao melanocephalus | reverse complement strand
GGGGAGTTGGGGAGGGATAGCATGGGGAGAAATGCCAGATGTAGGTGAAGGGGAGGAAAGCAGCAAATCACACTGCCACGTGTGTACCTATGCAACAATCTTGCATGTTCTTCACATGTACCCCAAAACCTAAAATGCAATTTTAAAAAAATGTATTAAAAAAAAAAGTTTAGTATATTTGTGGAAATAAGTTTTGAAGGTTTCCTTCTGAGGAAATTTTTAAAAAACCAATTTATATTATATTAAATGCCATTAAACATCTCGGGGGAAAAAAAAAAGGTAAAAAGTTGTCTAAAACTAAGTACTCATGCCTTTTAATAAATCAGAAAGAAAAGTCCTTGAGTTTCAGAGATAAAAAAAATTTTCCTTTAATTAATAATCAGTTAATGAAGATCATGATATTCCCTAAACTTTTCAGTAGATATACTTATCAATTTCTGAAACTATTATGTTGCTTTTTATTGTTGTTGTTGTTAGAAACAGGGTCTTGCACAGGCTGCAGTGCAAATGGTGCGATCATAGCTCACTGCACCCTGTGCAACTCCTGGGTTTAAGGGATCCTCCAACCTTAGCCTCCCAAGTAGCCACCATGCCTGGCTACTTTTTATTCCATTCCTCTAAAACCTAAGGGAGATAAGAGTGTAAGTTGAAATGGTCTAGTAGACATGTGGTATTTACTGGGTATTCAGTGTTTTACTCAAAAATTCACATATGCATTTTACTCTATAATATATCCACATTTGCTTGTTAAGAAAATAATGCTTCAAATTATTACTATGCAAAGTGTGATCCTTGGACCAGGAGCATAGCATTTATCTTGGAGACTGTTAGAAATGCAGAATTTCAGGCTCCATTCTAGAGCTACTCAATCAGAATTGGCATTTAAACAAGACCTTCAAGTAATCTGTATACACGTTTAAATCACTATTAAACACATTCTTTACTCAAACTCAACTCTGTAGTTTTGTTTCTGACTTTTTCTCTATTCATTGTTAACTATCTTAAAAAATGGCAGAAACTCCTTCACCACATTCTACTGTTTTGCCCTAACACCCTTCATTCCACTGACTGAGGAGTTCTCCAATTTTAGTTTTCATACAGGCTACCTGTTTGTGTCTCTCTTCCTTATTCCTCCGAAGTTCCCCTCTTACTCTCAAACTTGAGCTTCTTTTCACCGACATTTTAGCACAAACCAAAAACACTTTTTAACAATAAAATAGAGATTTTAGGTTTCATTCTAGGTTTCTAGATGTGCTTTACTTCTGTTGCAACTCTATTTGCTGTTTATTTATTTTAATTTTTCTTTTTTTTTTTTTAGAGACAGAATCTGGCTCTATGGCCAAGGGTGGAGTGCAGTGGTGCAATCTCGGCTCAATGCATGCAACCTCTGACTCCAGGGTTCAAGAGATTCTCGTGTCTCAGCCTCTTAAGTAGCTGTGATTAGAGGTGTGTGCCACCACGCCCAGCTAATTTTTTTTGTATTTTTAGTAGAGATGTGGTTTTGCTATATTATCAGGCTGGTCTCGAACTCCTGGCCTCAAGTGATCGGCACACCTCGGCCTCCCATAGGGCTGGGATTACAAGTGTGAGCCACTGCACCCGATCTGCAACTCTATTGTCAATCATTTCTAAACCAAGAAGTTAAGTTATTCAGGAGCTTTTTAGGTTTAATTTACTGTATTCCCCAATGACACAGTAGCAGTAGGAAATACAGATTAAAATATCCAAAAAAAACCCCACACCATTTTGGTGGGAAAACCATGAAAACAGACTCTGACATGTAAGTGTTAATTACACAATTGTTTAAGTAATAACTGAATACAGCATATGGAAATATTGCTATCAGGTTTGTGTAACTATCAATTAAAACATGAATTCATATTTTTCTTTCTCCTTAATAAATTTTCAAACAAGATAAAACTAGTGGTATTAACAGTCTGACAATTTTCACAAACTGTCTAATGTAATGTAAAAGCTACAGGCATAACAACAAAAGGCAACAATAAAAAAAAAGGTATTCAGGCTGGGCACAGTGGCTCATGCCTATAATTCTGGCACTTTGGAAGGCTGAGAAAGGGGGATCACCTGAGGTCTAGAGTTCGAGCCCAGCCTGGCCAACATGGCAAAACCTTGTCTCTACCAAAAATATAAAAATTAGTTGGGTGTGGTAGTGGGCGCCTGTAGTCCCAGCTACTCGGGAGGCTGAGGCAGGACAATCCCTTGAACCCGGGAGAAAGAAGTTGCAGTGAGCCAAGACTGCACCACTGCACTCCAGCCTTGGCGAAAGTGAGACCCTGTCTTAAAAAAAAAAAAGGGTATGAAGTATTGCAATACTGTAAAAGTTTAACAATTGCCAGTCTGTATTCAGTGTGGATCCACACCTATATATATGTTCAGAACTTTTCCACAAAAGGTAAAGTATTGATTCTATAATCATGCAATTCATGAAGGCAACTTTATAAGAAACAGACTTATTTTTACTTGATCGAAAAAAATTAAAATGAATGAAGTGACAATTTTATTTAACATGTAATATCATTAAAAGAAATAAGGAGTTATTGGAAACACTTCTTACCTCACTTTCAAGAAAGAACAGAACCAGCATCCTAATAAGGTTTCCATTTGGGCTGTTTCTTCCCCTCCTCTTTGCTAATGCTTCTTCTGCTTGTGGGTCATGTCTGCTAAATAGCCTGGAAATAAATAACAAGGCATTACAATGTTACATGAATATGAACTCTAGTCTTCCTTCACCACAAATTTCAGTTCAGTGTTTAACCAAAGAAAAGAAGAAAAAAAAAAGAAAGAAAGAATATCAGAGATCAGATTATCAGACTATTGATCTATTTTAATAGAAATATGTAACCGATGTCATTATAGGTCAGAAAATGGTGGCATCTGAACAATGTTATACAGGTTAAACTATATATAAGATGTAAAGGGAAACTTTTACTGATGAATAATCAATGTCCAAATGTGTATGAAAATGATAAGCACTGCTATAATCCTGTATGATTGATACTAGAGTATATAATTTTAAACTGAGTTCTATTTTCTTTTTTCTTGAGACGAAGTCTCGCTCTGTCACCCAGGCTGGAGTGCAGTGGGGCAATCTTGGCTCGCTGTAACCTCCGCCTCCTGGTTCAAGGAATTCTTGTGCCTTAGCCTTCCAAGTAGCTGAAATTACAGGTGAGTGCCACCATCCTGGGCCAATTGTTTTATTTTTAGTAGAGATGAGGTTTTACCAGGTTGACGAGGCTGGTCTCACCGGCCTCACCCTCTGAGTGCTATTTTCTTAAACACTGATTCCACACTAATGTAATTATAACATATAACCAAATGTTTCAGCAATAATTACAAAAATTCACACTTTTAATCATGATTACCTCTTGAATTCTTTTATGCTTCTACCTTATTATCTAGAAACATTATCTATGAACCCAGTAGTTTCCAGTAAAATGACATTAATGGTAAATAAAAAAAAAATATCTACTTACAAAATATCTGAAATATGGCAGAAAATGATTTGAAATTTTTAATTTGTTTAGATTTATTGGAACAAAACTTAAAACTTGCTAAAGGTACCTATTTCAAGGCATTGCTCTAGGTAAAAGCGTTATTAGGAGGGAACAATGACAAAATTCCTGTTCTCATGGAGCTCCCAATGTAGTGAATAAACGGTAGACAAATATATACTGTTGCTGGTTATAAAGAAAAACTAAAAAAAAAGATTTATGTTTACAGCATGTACTAGTTTATACATAAGTCAGAGTAGGCCTCTCAAATGAGAGGCAAAATAACTGAATAAAATGAGAATTTCATGTGATATTAAAAGAAACCAATCTCTACCAGAAAATGACTACAGAGAAGCTGAGGTCTTTAAGGGAGTGGGGAGAAAGGCATATTAGGGGAATAGAGAACTTACCTTGAAGCTATATCTATATAGCTATCATTTAAGAGAAGATTCTGTTTTATGTGTGACTTTCGGAGGGGTGGTAAATGGAAAATATGAATATCCCTGATAACAGAAATATACCTATTCATTATTTATTGGGAGAGTCTCACTCTGTCACCCAGGCTGGAGTACAGTGGCACGATCTCAGCTCACTGCAACCTCCACCTCCTGGGTTCAAGCGATTCTCTTGTCTCAGTCTCTGAAGTACCTGGGATTACAGGTGTGCATCACCATGCCCGGCTAATTTATTATATTTTCAGTAGAGATGGGGTTTCACCATATTGGCCAGGCTGGTCTCAAACTCTGACCTCAAGTGGTCCACCTGCCTCAGCCTCCCAAAGTGCTGGGATTATAGGTATGAGCCACCATGCCCAGGTTGTATCAATTTAAATAACTGCATTTAGTGCATATAAATATGAGGTACTGAGGAATTTGCTTAAATTTTGAGTATTAAAATGTGGAATTTTGGATGATTTATTAAAATATTCATTTCAGACAGGTATTACTACTTTTTAGATGATTGGTTAATACTGTGGATAGCTTATGACTGGACTACCAGACACTAAGTGTGTGTACCTGTGTAGAGTTATGTATCTTTGAAAGCTGATCATAAAACTCCTGGGGATACTCTACAGATTATTTAAGATGTTTTAAAGTCACCATATTAAATGCTGGAAGAATGCTAAAAGAGATCATTAATCAAGTCATCAAACTGTAAATTTCTCCAGGACAGGGGCCTAAAATACATTTATGGAGTGAACTTTTGTTTGCATAAGAACTGGCCTAATGTTCACAAAGAAACAAAAACTGATGGAGGCTTATCCTTCTGAATTTCTGTGGAAGATATTCTAATAAAATTTTTTTTTGCTGTTGTGGTATCAGCAAGATGGTAGAACAGAAGATTGCCCAGCATCACTCCCCACACAAAAATACAACCAGAAACTATTCTAACATAAGAATATCACCCTGAATATGCTAAAACTCTGAAGAGAAGCGGAGAAACCCTCTGGGCCCACAGAATCAAGAAACTATGATTAGTAAGAGAAAGAGTCATTTCACACTGTGCCAACTGCCCCCTCCCTACAAGCTGGGAAAACACCACTCAAAGAGAATTTCCCTATACCCATGATTGCTGAGATAAGAGGAAACTGGAAGTGGAAAATCGCTCTCCTTGCTAGGCTGGGAATCTTCACAAGAAGCCCACTCCAGTTCCATCACATGGGAACCACTGGGAGTGCCAGGAGGCCTGAACCAACTGGGGTAAACTGGGGAGAAAGAATAGAGTGCTGATAACAGCGACTGGCACACAGATCTTGGTGGCCACTGTTGTTGGCAATGCCACGATGAAGGGAGTGGCTGGTGCAAAAGCACTACAAGGGGCACAATCCAAGGTAAGGATCAAATCCGTAGCTGGATTTTCCAGAAACCCCAGGTGACTGTATAAAATCTTTGCTTGGCCTAAAAATAACTCAGAGGCCGAAATTAAGTTGCAGTACTCTTAAATATTCCCCAGGATGGGAAATGAAGCCAGTGTTCAAATTCTGATACTAAGAAGTAAAGGTCTAATACTGGCCAAAGAAAATCTGCAAAAAGTGGAAGACGTAGCTATCTCCTCAAATACACATGCATCAACTTAAGTCCGGAAAGTATTACACTACCAAACAAAACCAGTAAAGCTCCAGCAATAGATCCAGAAGAACTGAAGATTTTTGAAATGTCTGACAGGTAATTCAGGGTAATCCTCTTAAAGAATTTTAAGGAATCACATACATGCAAAAAATCCAAATAGAAAACTAAATGAAAACTGGAAAACAAAATGAGAAATATGATGAATAAACAGAAACATTCTTTTTTTTTTTTTTTTTTTTTAAAGACAGAGTCTTGCTCTGTTGCCCAGGCTGGAATGCAGTGGTGTGATCTTGACTCACTGAAACCTCTACCTCCTAGGTTCAAGGAATTCTTCTGCCTTGGCACGTGCCACCCTGCCCAGCTAATTTTTGTATTTTTAGTAGAGATGGGGTTTTACCATGTTGGCCAGGCTGGTCTAGAACTCCTTGAGGAATCCACCCTCAATTTGCCCTCAAGCAATCCACCCACCTCGGTCTCCCAAAGTGCTGAGATTACGGGCGTGAGCCACCACACTTGGTCTATAGAAACAATTTTAAAAAATCAAATAGGAGGCCGGGCCCAGTGGCTCACATCTGTAATCCTAGCACTTTGGGAGTCTGAGGTGGGTAGATCACGAGGTCAGGAGATCCAGACTATCCTGGCTAACATGGTGAAACCCCACCCCTACTAAAAACACAAAAAACTACCTCTGCGTGGTGGCATATGCCTCTAATGCCAGCTACTCAGGAGGCTGAGGGAGGAGAATCACTTGAACCTGGGAGGCGGAGGTTGCAGTGAGCTGAGATTGCACCACTGCACTTCAGTCTAGGCGACAGAGAAACTCCATCTCAAAAAAATAAATAAAATAAAAATCAAATAGGAATCGTAGAAATGAATATAAAAAGTGAAGTGAAAAACTCACGTAAGCGTTAGGTCTCCATATGCAAGCCTGGAGCCTAAAAGTCTGAAGTCTTGCTTGCCTCGGCTGATGTCTCCCACCCTCTGCGTGCATTTGCCATGGTCCCTGATCACTTCCCTGGACAAGTCCCTCACCCAACCCTGCCATCTTAACTGTTTTAATGATAATGTAAATACCTCTTACCCAACCCTGCCACTATAACTGAACTTGTGGTCATATATACTTCTTGCTCCTTACCCCTACCACTGTAACTGATCTTAGTCTGCAACATCCTCGCCCGTCAAAAAACTACCCAAACCTAAAAACCAACTCCTATTCCACTGCCCTTTGCTAATGCCCTTTTCAGCCTTAGCCCACCTGCACCCAGGTGAATAAACAGCCATGTCGCTCACACAAAGCCTGTTTAGAAGGTCTCTTCATTCAAAGCGTGCGTTTTTCAACAGAAAGCTTCAACAGCAAAACTGACCAAACAGAAGAAAGAATTAGTGAGCCTGAAGGCAGAACATATGAAATTACCTAATTAGAGAAGCAAAAAGAAAAAATGAATTGAAAAAGCCTATGAGAATTATGGGACATGTTCAAGCAAACTAAATTCTGCAAAACTGGCATTCCCAAAGGAGAGAGAAAAAGGGCCTAGAAAGCATATTAAAAGAGTAAGGGCTGAAAATTCCCCAAATCTAGAGAAAGACAACAGCATCCAGAAATAGGAAGCTCAGATGTCATCAAACAAATTCAACCCAAAGAGGAATTTCCCAAGACACATCACAATCAAATTAGCAAAAACCAAAGACAAAGGAGATATATTCAAAGCATCAAAAGAAAAGGATCATATCATATTCAATGGAGCAAAAATATGGTTTTCAGTAGATTTATCAGCAAAAACCTTGAAGGCCAAGATAGACTGGGATGCTATATTCAAAGTTCTGAAGAAAGAAAACTGCTATCCAAGAATACCGTACCTAGCAATATCCTTCAAACATGAAAGACAGATGAAGACTTTCCCAGGCAAATAGAAGCTGAGGGAATTCATCAACACCAGACCTGCCTTATAAGAAATGCCAAAAGGAGTTCTTCAATTTGAAATAAATGAATGCTAAGTATAACAAGAAAACTTCAAGGTATAAAACTCACTGGTAAAAGTAAGAAAACTGAAAGAAATTCAGAGTACTCTAATACTATAAATGTGGTAAGTAAATGACTTTTATCTTAAGTATGAAGACTACAAGACAAAACTATTAAAAATAACAACTGGGGGCCGGGCACGGTGGCTCACGCCTATAATCCCAGCACTTTGGGAGGCCGAGGCGGGTGGAATATGAGGTCAAGAGATCGAGACCATCCTGGTCAACATGGTGAAACCCCGTCTCTACTACAAATACAAAAATTAGCTGCGCATGGTTGCGCACGCCTGTAGTCCCAGCTACTCAGTAGGCTGAGGCAGGAGAATTGCTTGAATTCAGGAGGCAGAGGTTGCAGTGAGCTGAGATCATGCCATTGCACTCCAGTCTGGGTAACAAGAACGAAACTCTGTCTCAAAAAAATAAAAAATAAACAAATAACAACTGGGGTCAAGTATGATGATTCACAACTGTAACGTCAGCACTCTGAGAGGCCGAGATGGGTGGATCGATTGAGTTCAGGAGTTCGAGACCAGCTAAGCAACATGGTAAAACCCTGTTTCTAAAAAAACAAAAAATAAACAAACAAAAAACCCCAAAACAAACAACTGCAACAACTGCTAAGAGATAAGCAAAAATTTTTAAATGTAAACAGAAACATCAAAAAGCCCAAACATGAGAGGCAAGTGGTGTTAAAGTGTAGTTGATTTATTATCTTTTGCAATCAAGGTCTAAGTCATTATGAGTTTAAAATAACCTGCATTATTTTCCTGTTTTTTTTTTTGAGACTCTGTCTCACTCTGCCACTTAGGCTGGAGTGCAGTGGTGCAATCTCAGCTCACTGCAACCTCTACCTCCTGAGTTCAAGCAATTCTCCTGCCTCAGCCACCCAAGTAGCTGAATTTACAGGCACCTGCCATTACGCTTGGCTAATTTTTGTACTTTTAGCAGAGACAGGCTTTCACCATGTTGGCCAGACTGGTCTTGAACTCCTGGCCTCAAGTGATCCGCCCACCTTGGCTTCCCGAAGTGCTGCAATTACGGGTGTGAGCCGCCATGCCCTACATAAAATAACCTATTTTAACTACAAGATAGTTTTTGCAAGCCTTAGGTTAATCACAAAGCAATGTCTATAATAAATACACCAGAAATAAACAGCATAAAATCAAAACTTACTACTAGATAACCAAAAGATAGTGAGAGAGATTAAAAAATCAATGGGATCTACAAAACAACCAGAAAATAAGCAACAAAATGGCAACAGTAAACACGTACCCATCAATAATAATCCTGAAGGTAAATGGATTAAATTATCAAACTGAAAGACATATAAAGTGGCTGAATGGATTAAAAAAACCAAACTAGTAGGAATGGCTATATTTGTTAGCAAATAAAAAAGACTTTAAGTAAAGAATGATTTTAAAAAGGCAAAGAATACAATTTTACAATGATAAAAGGGTCAATATTAACAAGAGGATATAACAATTGTAAATACCTTTACACTCAATGTTGAACCTCACAAATATATTAAAAAATTAATAGACATAAAAGGAGAGAGTAACAGCAATACAATAATAATAGGGGACTTCAGTCCAAATTTCAGCAATGGGAAGATCATCCAGATAGAAAATGAATCAATGTTTCCAAAGAAACATTGGAGTTAAATTGCATTCTAAACCAAATGGACCTAACGGACATTTACAGAACATTCCGTCCAACAGTTGCAAAATACCAATTTTTTTTTTTTTTTTTAAAAAGACGGGGTTTCACTATGTTGGTCAGGTTGGTCTTGAACTCCCGATCTCAGGTGATCTGCCTGCCTTGGCCTCCAAAGTGCTTGGATTACAGGCGTGAGCCACCACACCTGGCTGCAAAATACTAATTTTTCTAGTAACGAATGAAACATTCTCCAGGACAGGCTATAAGGTTACAAAAGAAGTCAACAGATTTCAAAATACTGAATGCATATTGAGTAATTTTTTTAATCATAATGGAAAAAAACTAAAAGTCAATAACAGAAGGAAGGGAAACTGTAGAAGTTCATGTAAATTAGACAACATGCTCCTGAACAACAAATGAGTCAATGAAGACATTTTAGAATTTTGCGAGAGAAAAAAAAATAGAAACACAACATACTAAAACCTATGAAGTACAGCCAAAGCAGTTCTAAAGTAAAGTTTATAAAAACAAATATCTGTATCAAAAAAGTAGCAAGGCTTCAAACAGACAATAATAATGAAACACATCAAGGAACCAGAAGAAAGGAAAAAAAAAAAAACCTTGGGAGGCTGAGGCAGGCAGATCATTTGAGGTCGGGAGTTCGAGACCAGACTGACCAACATGGTAAAATCCTGCCTCTACTAAATATATAAAAATTAGGCAGGCATGGTGGCCATACCTGTAATCCCAGCTACTGGGGAGGCTGAGGCAAGAGAATCACTTGAACCAGGAAGTCGGAGGTTGCAGTGAGCAGAGATCGCGCGACTGCACACACCAGCCTGGGCGACAGCCTCAAAAAACAAAGTCGTTTTTGAGACAGACTCTGTCTCAAAAAACAAAAACCAAACCCAAACTCAGCAGAAGAAAAGGAATAATAAAGATCAGAGGATAAATAAATGAAATTAAGACTAAATACAAAAGACCAATGAAACTACAGTTGGTTTTTTAAAAAAATAAATAAAATAGACAAATCTTTAGCTAAACTAAAAAAATAAAAAAGAATACCTAAATAAAATCAGAGACAGAAAAAGAGACATTACAATAATAACAACAGAAATACAAAGGATCACTAAAAACTATTATAAATGTCTATCTACCAACAAAAATTAAACCTAAAAGAAATGAATAAATTTTCGGACATATACAACCTATCACAAATGAACCATAAAGAAACAGAAAACCGGCCATGTTTGGTGCCTCACACCTGTAATCCTAGCACTTTGAGAGGCCAAGGCAGGTGGATCACCTGAGGTCAGGAGTTCAAGACCAGCCTGGCTAACATGGTGAAACCCTGTCTCTACTAAAAATACAAAACTTAGTAGAGCGTGGTGGTGGGTGCCTGTAGACCCAGCTACTTGGGAGGCTAAGGCAGGAGAATTGCTTGAAATCGGGAGGCGGAGGTTACAATGAGCTGAGACCGTGCCATTGCACTCCAGCCTGGGCAACAAGAGCAAAACTCCAACTCAAAAAAAAAAAAAGTAAATAAAAAACCTGAACAGACCAATAACAATATTGAAGCAGTAATAAGAAGAAGTCTACAAACAAACAAACAAAAAGCCCAGGACCTGCTGGCTTCAGTGTAGAATTCTACCAAGCATTTAAAGGGGAACTAACACCAATTCTACTAAATTATTCCGGAAAATTGATGATCAGGGCATACCTCCAAGCTCTTTCTACAATGCCAGCATCACCCCAAT
This sequence comes from Cacajao melanocephalus, assembly GCA_963573385.1. Classification (NCBI taxonomy): domain Eukaryota; kingdom Metazoa; phylum Chordata; class Mammalia; order Primates; family Pitheciidae; genus Cacajao; species Cacajao melanocephalus. Next base: position 3,708 of record CAUYLG010020964.1, on the reverse strand, counting down.
GACAAAACCAAACAAAGAGAAAATAACATCAAAAAAACCCACTATTAAATAATATCCCTAGAGAGCATGAATGCAAAAATTCTAAACAATAACTAGCAAATCCAATTTGACAGCTTATCAAAAAGATAATACATCATAATCAAGCAGGATTTATATACGGGACACAAAGTTTAACCATATTCATTACCAGTAAATGCGATACATCACATAAACAGAATGAAAGAGAAAATTCATATGGCCCTTTCAATACACAGAGAAAAAGCATGTGAAAAAACTCAACATCCTTCATGACAAAAACACTTAACAAACTAGCAAAGATGGAACACATCTCAAAATAATAAAGTCCATATATGACAAACACACAACTACAATCATATTAAACGGGGAAAAGTTTAAAGACTTTTCTATAAGAACTCAAGACCAGGAAGACAACTTTTACCACTTTTATACAACATAGTACTGAAAATCCTAGTCAGAGCAATTAGGCAAGAAAAAGAAATAAAAGGCATCCAAATTAGAAAGAAAGAAATCAAATTCTCTTTGCTTGTGGATGACATAATCTTATATCCAGAAAAACTCTTTGTTTGTGGATGACATAATCTTATATCCAGAAAAACACAAACTCTGTCAAAAAAACCGTTAGAACTAATAAATTCTGTACAGAATACAAAAACAACATAAAAATCAGTAGCACTTTTATACAGCAAAAGTGAACAATCTGAAAAAGAAATCAAGAAAACAATCCCATTTCCAATAGCTACAAACAAACAAACAAACAAAAAAACCACCAAACCCTAGGAACAAATTTAACCAAAGATCTCTACGAACTATAAAACACAGATGAGAAACATTGAAGAGAATATTAAAAAAAAAAAAAGATACCTCATGCTCTTGAATTGGAAGAATAAAGACTATTTAAAATGTCTGTACTACCCAAAATGATATTCAGATTCTGTGCAATCCCTGTATCAAGGCATTTTTAACAGGAATAGAAAAAAAAATTCTAAAACTCATATGGCCCCACAAATTACCCGTAATAACCAAAGCAATCCTGAGCAAAAGCTGGAGGCCTCACAGTACCCGACTTCAGAATATACTACAAAGCCTTATTATCCTAAACAACATAATACTAACATAAAAACAGACACATATACCAGTGCAACAGAACAGGTACAGAAATAAGTTCACAGTTACAGCTAACTCATTTTTGGCAAAGCCACCAAGAACATACTGTGGGGAAAGGACGGATTCTTCAATAAACAGTAGTGAATTAGCTGGGTGTAGTGGCACACACCTGTAATCCCAGCTACTTGAGAGGTTGAGGCAGGAAAATCACTTGAACCTGGGAAACAGAGATGGCAGTGAGCCGAGATCATGCCACTGCACTCCAGCCTGGGCGACAGAGACTCCGTCTCAGAAAAAAAGGGAGGGAGGTAGGGAGGAAAACAAACACTGGGGATTCTTAAGGACATTTTTCCAGGTAGAGTTTTTGGGTAAGACCTCAACAGCATGAAGAACAAAAGGAAAAACAGACAAATGAGATTATATCAAGCTAAAAAGTTTCTGTCCAGCAGAGATCAATAAAGAGACAACCTGCAGAATGGGTGAAAATATTGGCCAACTACTCATCTGACAAGGGATTAGTAACCACAATGTATAAGGAATTCAAATAACTCCTTAGCAAAAACAAAAACAATCCAAATAACAAAGGGGTAAATGATTGGAACAGACATTTCTCAAAGGACGACATACCAGTGGCCAACTGGTATATGAAAAAGTGCTCTCATCATTAATTACAAAGAAAATGTAAATAAGAAATCACAATGAGGTACCATCTTACCTCATTTAAAATAGCTATTATCAAAAAGACAAAAAAAAAAAAAATAACAGCTGCTGGCAAGAGTGCAGACAAAGGGGAATTCCAGTACACTGTTGGTGGGAATGTAAATCAGTACAGCCACTGTGGAGAAGAGTATGGAAGTTCCTTAAAAAACTAAAAACAGAATTTACCATATGATCAAGCAACTCTACTGCTAAATATATATCTACAATAAAAAAATCAGCATATCAAAGAGATAGCTGCACTGCCATGTTTACTACAGCACTATTCATAGTAGTGAGACGTGGAATCAACCTAAGCGTCCATCAATGTATGAATGGATAAACAAATGTGGTATATATACCACATTTATTATGGAATATTATTTAGCCATAAAAAGAAGAAAATTGTGTCATTTGCAGTGACATAGATGGAACTAAATGAAATCAGGTTAAGTGAAATAAGCCAGGCACAGAAGGACAAATATCTCATGGTCTCACTTATATGAGGGGGCTAAAAAAGGTTGATCTGGAGGCAGAGTAGAATGATTGCTACCAGAGGATGCAATAAAGAGAGGTTGGTTAATGGGTGCAAAAATACAGTTAAAGTTTTGGTGTTCAATAGCACAGTAGGGTGACTATAATTAACAATAGTTTACGGAATATTTCAAAATAACTATTAACAGAAGATTTGAAAAGTTCCCAACACAAAGAAATAATATGTTTGAGATGATGAATATCCTACTTACCTAATTTGACCATTACACATCAGATACATGTATCAAAATATCACATGTACCCTATAAATAGGTGTATTTATCAATTTTTAAAAGTATAAAAAAATTACCCAATATTTCAAACATAGAAAAATATAATACAGATACAAAACAAGTATATTCTAGGACTTCTTCTAACTCAAGAGCTACCAGTTTATGGCTTCCACTACACAGACAACCAATCTCATTAGTTTATTTTCTCTCTGAAACCACAGAAGCAACAAACTCTATTTCTAAAGCACAAAGTTCTTTAACAAGTAGACAATAGAGACTAATTAGAATATAACAATCCTGAAAAAATAAAGACTACAGTACATCCTTGATATCTGTGACAGACAACATCTCAAGATAAATATGGAATCAGCGTTATTCTGCTAGCCATAGATGTCAGAGTCACTAGGAAACTCAGTATTTATTTTAAGTCATGCCTGAACACCTTGACTTTCTTCCTCCTTTCATTGCCAGCATGCACTTAGTAAGTAGTTAGCTTCTTTCTTAAAAGAGATTTTTTACATACAAATAACTTTTCTCACTTTGAGAGGTACAACTGAGTAGAGAACAATTTGTTACTCTAGCACTGAAGTGCAGATACCGTATAGAGGGCCAGGCCTGCTCATTATCAAAGTTTGTCATTGACGCACAGCAATTGCCTAGTCCATAACTTATATTTATCCTTCAGCATAAGAAATTGGCATACATAATAAACTTTTATACTCACCTATGAATATTATTGAAAGCTAGTAATTTAAATCCATAAACAAAAAAACAAAACACAAAACAAAGCAAAAGATACACACATATAACCAAGAATATGCTTATATTTTAAAAATGAATTAATCAGCTGGGTACAGTGGCTCATGCCTGTAATCCCAACACTTTGGGAGACTGAGGTAAGAGGATTGCTTGAGGCCAGGATTTCAAGACCAGCCTGGGCAAGACAGTAAGACCACATTTCTAAGTGGGAAAAAATACATATATATATGTGTGTGTGTGTGTATGTGTATATATATATGGGCACAAAGAAGTTCTAATGAAATCCCAAGCTGGTATGATAAATGTTTCAGCTTTGCAATCTATATATTTCCTGAAATTCAACAGAAAACATGTCTTCAGT